>CANUEY010078387.1:0-14069 GCA_948099555.1 Croton setiger
TATGTGGTATATGTATGTTATATGTTGAGTTATTATATAATGATAAGGTTAAACACGATAATTAAGATGGTGATGTATGTTTTAAAAAAAAAAATATATGACATGTTTTATAACGTAAGGTATAAGAGAGGACGCTACACTTCCTTTTCAGTGATGTGGTTATTTTGTAGTATATATACTAGCATATATGATACATATATACTCATTGTAAATTTTTTGCTTATTTTTGACTTTACAATTTGCAAGTGTTTTATGGCAACAATTGCTTCTACTAATATAGGGTTGAAATTGGTTGTTAGTGGTACTAATATTAGTCCATAACAAACACATATGCAGTTTGAGTGGATGAAGAAATGTCGTTCTTAATGATTCTAAATTTTGTTTTATTTTTTCAATTATAATGAGATTATGTCTTTTATTTTTATAGTTTACAAAATTTTTATAGTTTATAAAAAATGGTATACATATGTTATATATACTTTGATATATATATTTGTATTTGTATTTCCTTTTACAATTTGAACATAGAAAATGACATTCATTGATATATGAAATATATTTTCTTAATGTGTACACATTTTCACTTATTTGCATATCAATATATTGTTATATATGATATTGTTGGAAATTTAGGTTTATATCACAGAACATATAAGAGTATATATGCCTTATTATATACTATCATATATACAATTATATATATTGGTTGTTGTATTTGAATTTACAATTGTAGTTTACATACATAACTTTATAAATTAAATTTTATTCATGTTTTGACATTTACACATTTGAATATTAATATATAGTTGTATATATAATACTATTTCATATGTAGGTATATATCATAATATATATGACAGTATATATACCATCATTTATAATGTTATATATACTAGTTCATATGTATCTATCAAACTTACTTTTGTGCAACTGATATAAAATTCCACAAATCAAACATATATATATTAAGAAAATAATGTTTCATGTTCATAGTTAATATACATTGTTTTCTTATAGAGGAAATAAAAAGTCATAGAAATTTCAACAAACATTTGAAACTCAAAAAATTATTTTCAATCTTCATTGTCTTTAGCAGGTTGAGTTGATAGAATTCCAAGGTTTAAGGAATGCATCTCAAAAGTCACATTTGAAGTTGTAGCTGTTTTTTTCATTGTTTCCTTGGGAGTTTAGTTGTTGAAGATCAAAGTTGCTAGTGAATGGACTTGCTATGACCTTAGATTTTCTAAGCTGCTGTATTCAGAAAATTTGGTCTTAAAAATCACTTTGGTCATTTGTATATGACCATGTATATTTGAAGTAAATATTTGGAGTAATTAGATGAAAACAAAATAACATTGAAAATAGCATCGAAATTGTCTATAGAACATATACACTGGCACACATACCACTATATATAAAATATATACACACACCAATATATATAATAGTTACACATTAACTAACCTAGGGTGCACCAATTTGATCTAGTTGTGTGTCATCCTCATTAGTAGTATGCTTTAAATTGTCATTGACTCCAAATTTTACAGATCGTATATAATACAAAACAAGTGTACAAAGTATATTGAAATATAAAGTATATATGACAGTATATATGAATTATATATATTGACGTATATACTGCATGCATAGCATATATACCCGTATATATGAATTATATATACTGTCATATATACTTCATATATCTCTTTACATATGAACTTTATATATAGTCATATATAGTTAAAAAATGGTATATATTTCATTATATATGAACTATATATACTACCATATGTAATATATATGACTGGTATATATGCAAGAATATATGAACTATATATACTTTTATATATATTGCATTCATGATATATACACTAAAATATATGAACTATATATATTGTTATTTATACTCCGTATACATTATTATTTTTGAACTTTATATAATGTCATATATAGTTCATGTATTGTATATATGTCAGTATATATAGGTCATATATATTGACAAATATATGAACTATATAACTATCATATACAATTTGTAATTGCTATATTTGTTAGTATATATTATCAATGACATTTATACTCTACATTAGATAGGATTCTAATTGTTCTATATCAATGTACCTCTTTAACTTTTAGTTTTACATTCTTTTCAATTATAGGCTATGTAGTTTTCCATGCTGGAGTTTTTACTCTTACTACTCTGGAACTGAAAATGAAATACAGAATTCACTTGCAATTCTTTCTCCAAATACAGAGATATTGGAAAAGGTAGTATATATATACTGTTATATAATAATACTCTAACATATATTAGCAGAATAGCGTTAGGTATATATAACAATATATATACTGTTATTATGAACAATAAAAATCTTCATGCATGTCCATTATTACGAAATTATTGTAGAAAAAATTTGAAATCACATAAATATTCTAAACAATTAGTTACATTAACAAAAAATATCGATTGCAAAGTATATATACTAATTAGATGTTCGTATACACTTTAGAACAAATATATATATATGACAAAGCTCTATATATCATACCTTTCTCCACTCTCCAGCCGCGGTGGCCTCATCGGAAGTCCATTTGCCTCTTACTCGACGTCGTTCTATCAACTCAAACAACTTTTCTTTGATGGTTTGCTCCCTTGCCATTGTCATCAAGAATCATCGAGGATTTTAGATGAAGAGTGAAGAAGCAGTTTTGAAAATAAGAAGGAATTTGCAACGTGATTGCAAAGATTGAAGAAGCATCAGTTTTAAAACAACTAAAGAATGGGAAAGGATGTTTTGTTCTCATTTTTCACCGCGTCATTTCTTTAAAAGGATGTTTTGTTGCCATTTTCACGGCCTATTTTTTTGTAAAGGTAGTTTAGTATTTAATATAAAATATATGCTTATATGCTATTTGGTTTCAGCTCCCCGTAATTCATTCTACAAAAATCTAGGTATAATTACTAACTCATCCCTTGAGTTTGACAAATTATACTATATCATCCTCTATTTATAACTGGCTATAACTTCAACTCACATGATGATTAGTTCTGGTTTCGCCCGTATACAGAAAACGATATGCTTATTATCTGCGAGCCTTCAACAGTAGCAATGACTCAATATCTGCCGAAAACTTTCTCTGCCTTCTACGCTAACCCTTACAAACCATCCTTTACTGTGATCAAATCCATGGCTACCGAAAGAACAGCCTCTTCAGCACCGAGAAGAGCCATGTCGACGCCTTTGGAAGTTCGTGTGTCTCTCGTCTACGCTATTGCTTCCCAGGCTTCCAATGTTTCTCAGCGACGTAAATGTTACGGAATTTCTTAGTATACTTCTTTATGTTTGAACTTCATCTGGTTTTTAAGCTTTACTTGCTTTTTGGATCGCAGTTTTGTTTGATTTGGCGAACGAGACTGTTAAATACCTCTTTCCTAAGAGGATGGAGAGCCGGAATTTGGAAGAAGCATTGATGGCTGGTATTTTAAGTTTTTACTATGTTTTCCTTTGTTTAAGCTTTATTTGGTATTAAATATAATCAAATTTCAGAATTCCTTTGCATTGATTTTTTTTTTCTTTTTTCTTTTATGTTTGGCACACTGAGTTAATACATTTCTTTCAATTATATTCCCACTTAATTTATTGCTTTGCTTTTACTGTTAATTAGTTCCAGATCTAGAAACTGTGGAGTATAAAGTATTGAGTAGGAGAGATCAGTACGAAATTAGAGAAGTTGAGGTATTGATTCATATCTTTTCTTTCTTTTGCTGTTGTTGTTGAGTTAATTTGATGCAAAGGTGCTAATGCTTAAAATTGGGTATTACTTGAAAAGCCTTACTTTGTAGTGGAGACAACAATGCCAGGGAAAACTGGGTTTGATTTCAATGGTGCATCTCAGTCCTTCAATGTCTTAGCAGAGTACTTGTTCGGTAAGGTAGATAAGGTTCATGTCTAGTTGAGGACTACTCAAGCATCGCTTTTTTTTTTTTGAAAATGCCTAATTGTTTTGGTTTAGTTTTTACATATTGAATTTACATCGTCTTCTAGAATAAAAGGAAGGAGAAAATGGAAATGACTACCCCTGTTTTTACACGCAAGACTAGATCTGATGGAGAGAGGATGGAAATGACAACACCTGTGATAACTAAGAAGGTGAGCATTCGATTGAGCTGAAAAAGAAAAGTAGTCTTTACAGTATTGATTCTGTGTCCAGTCTTATTGGAATGCTTCATTACCATTTATTTCCACTTCTAAATTTCTGTGATGAGGTTTGCTAGCCTAAACATCTAGCTATTATTTTTAATCAAAAAGCAATTGGAGTCTGATTTCAGTTAGTTATGTCAAGTTGAGATTCAACACTCGGTGGAGAATTTTGTGGTTTAATTTGGTTTTTTATCGAGTGGGAAATCTCAGTTTTGGCAACTAGAATAGAGCATTGGAGGTTTATGGAATAGGAATAATTTTTGAAGCAGCTTAAAAGCTCTATGAGTATTCCAGTGGACTAAAATTTGGGATTGTTGTGACTGGGTTACATATAGTTGTTACACTTGATCCCAATATTTATATTTTTATGACACATGATATCTAAATGTATCACTAATTAATCTTCTTTTAAGAACAAAATTTCGTTTCTTTTGTTTTAACACAGTTACAATTTTATTTAGATGGGTGATCAGGATAAATGGCAAATGTCATTTGTCATGCCCTCCAAGTATGGTGCCAATTTGCCGTCTCCTAACGATCCGGCACTGAAAATTAGAGAGGTGCCGAAGAAACTTGTTGCTGTTGCTGTCTTTTCAGGTTTGCTCCTTATTATAATTGAGACATGAGAACTCTCTTTGTGAATAACTTGACACTGGTTTGTAATTACATTAGTTGGCGAGTCTTTTGTGGTAATGGCGTTAGTGATTTGGTTGATGAGCTACTAAAAAGAAGATCCGTATTCCATTTACTCTTTGTGATTTGTATAATTGTATTTGAGGGCTCGGATGTTGATTGTGATTTGCATTCAGTTGTATGTACCTAGTTAAAGCATAGTTTTAGCTTTGATATGTTTCAAACTGTTAAATGCTTACAATCTCATCAGGGAGTTGATATCTTTAGAATATCATTTGCAAAATATTATTATCATTTTAAAGATATTCTTTACTTGCACAGTTCAAAAACTAAAAATGAAGCGTTGGGACTCATAATAAATAATGAATATATACTAGATCTTGCAGTTGAACTTATTGCAAATCGATTAAGATTGCTCAATTCCTTGAGTTTATAACATGAATGACCATGCTCAGCTTGTCATCTGAATCAGGTTTTGTCACTGATGAAGATGTTAAACAGCGGGAGTCGAAGTTATATGATGCTTTGAAAAGTGACATGCAGTTTAGAGTAAAAGAGAGTGCCTCAGTGGAAGTTGCACAGGTGAGAACCATTGGTTGAAATACTAATGACAACAGAAGTTACAGGGTTAATTAATTTTTATTTATTTTTGGAGCAAATTTCCATTTTAATATTTTTAACACTCTGCTTTGGCAACAGTATAATCCCCCTTTTACACTTCCATTTACACGGCGCAATGAGATTGCATTAGAAGTAGAGAGGAAGGAAGAATAGTCTGCTTGGTCGTGATTCTAAAATCTTGAGGTATGCTATATATTGATTTTACTCTCCAACTCCATGGTTATCATGTTATAAAACTATAAAATAGCTTGTATAGCTGTATATCTATAATGTAAATTCTACCCTTGACTTTCAAGTTCAACTGTACATCAAATTTATGCACATAATGGGAAATTTAATACTACTTGAAAATGACTTTTCTGTTGGTTGCGCTGCTGTGTTATGTAATATGATAAACTGGATTTGGGATTCGAAAATGAATTTCCTAAGGGCAGATTCATCATTCATGCTGAACCTAAGATCGTCTGCCAAGAATTATAGGATGGCTAGTCATATTTGTCCTATATATATATTTTTTTAAAAAATATATATTATAGTAGCTTTATGTTTTAATTCCATCCTAGGGGTGCGTAGTTTTCAGTAATTCCTGAATACCGAACCGAAAGGATTAATTATTTCGGTTTTGATTCTTTATTTTGATATTATGTAAATCGGTATCGGTAATGAGTTATTAGAAAATCGATAATCATCTATATTTTGTTTCAAACTGATTTAAAGAGTAAAACGATAAGGTTTTGATATAATATATAATGTGGTAACAGTAAAATAAGTCATTCTCATATTGATAAAGTGGAATCTTGAAATTTTGGTAATTTGGCTACCGATTTGTTAAAAAATTTCGTTAACTGTATATATTCGGTACGGGTAATTTTGGCAATTTTCTGGGATATCAGTAATGGTTAAGGCCAATTCGGTTCTGTAGCCGGTACTCATTACCGAATTCTCACCCTTATTAATCCATTTGTCATTTACGTCCTGATAAATCGATCTAAGTTTATGTGAGTTTGACAGTGTTAAGACTGAAAGGTCTCCATAAATTTATCAATAATACATAAAATACCCATATTAGGCTTTTAGTCTATGTTCCACCAAAATCTGAATAGAATCCCTCCTCCAGTGATTGGGTTGGTCTCGGCAAGAACAACTTCTTGCATTATATTCTTTATATCAGGGTGTCGAGGATTCTTTTAATATGAAAGATGATTATTATGCCATTATGAACTGGAGAGGATTTTCTATTTATCTGGGTTGTTGCACTGTATTGCCAGCTGAATTATGGAGACTACTCTGCAGTCTAAGACTTGAATGAGACATCAATATCAGATAGACTTTGGTAGAAGTATACAATATGCAAGTGCTAAGTATCTGCGCAGGGATTAGCACCTTTCCAACATCGGCCTAAACATCAATGTCACTGTGAACTTTGCTTGTTTTGGCAAATATCATGAACTTTATTGTGAAAACACTATCAACTTAACATTTATTAATCAATTATACAAAGCTCGCCCTAGTCATCAATGTCTAGGAGGTGTGCCCTTCTCTAACCTCATTCCTCAATCCAATAGCCCTCTGATTATTATCACTAGAATTTTGAAAATTTCATAGTCGGCGATGAATGCAATTGGGGTGGTGGGGACGGAGGAGGCGGCGGCCAAGGTGAAGGAGGTACTTGTGACCTCTGTTTAGAGGTTCCAAATGACATGTTGGGACTGTTTTGCAATCATAAAAACTTTTCGTGAAGTTATAAAATAATATATTTGGTCAAGATTTTCAAATTAGTTTCATTATATGCTTTTAAAAATTTTCAACTAGATTATTAAAATTTTCAGCCAGATTACTAATTAATTTCATTCTATTTTCAATTAGTGCTTGATATTCATTTTTATCATGATGATAATCATAGGATTCATTTCTTTTATATATACACACACACACAAGATATTCATTTAATCTTATCAAGCACTAATCCAGAATTATCAGGTGCAAGACCTTATTATTCTAAACTAGAATAATTGAAATGAATATCTAAATTAATACATAATCATCATGATTAAAAGTGGTAAACTTATTATTCTAAACTAATCCTTTTTTCAACATAGTCATAATCAATTTTATATTATATGATAAAGTAACTAACTAGATGATGATGTAGGAGGTGTTCAAAAGAAAATGCAAAAGTAAGAGACTACTATTAACAAAGCTCTTATCTTTTTTAAACACAATAACATAGTATATTTTAAATATAATTAATATAGAAACAAATCACAAACTAACTGATAAAAAAACTCCAAAATGGAGCTGATAGAATCAGTTGCTGATTCAAACTTATAATACTTATCTAAGTTGGTCAAATTATTGCATTTAAAGCTACCAGCTGCATAGAACAAGATTTAACTCTCTATACCTTCTATTTCCTATTTACAATTTGGTTAAGCATTCATATGTCAATTCCTATGGATATAGGACCGAGGTGTGAGTTCACCTTCCGACGACGATTCCGATATGCTATAACCGATGGTGGGAGTAATTGATGGAGCTTGATGCCAATTGGGGTATCCCATCATATTTCCACCATTACTACTGCTCCCCATCTCAATATATTTAGGATCACTATTACTTGAATATTCAATCTGGTAACTGGGTTGTTTTACCATGCCCTGATGAAGATGGTGACTTGGGTAATCTTCTACACCTTGCTCAACTATATGAAATAATAAATCTTATTAAACATTTGTAAAATTCAATTTATTCAATATATAATTTCGATGCAAAGTGAAAAGACCAAATTGTACCTTGGGTGATTAAAGATAGTTCACTTGGTATCTCCTGGAGTGAGTCCCAATTCGCATATGCTTGTCTTGCCAAATGTGCTATATAAGCCTAAAGAATACAAATTGAAAATAAATCAATCAGTGGTTGACAAAAATAAAAGAAAAAGGTGAAAAGAGAAAGAAAACACACCCTATTATTTTTGGGAAGGTCCATTGTAGAGAGAGTTTGGCCATTAATAACAGCATTGACGACCTGACAAATAGGGTTCAATGTAATTGTACAATTTTGTCCATGCTGGAATATGTAATGTTTGTTCCCAAGCACACATGTCCTTGCATGCTTCATTGTCACTTCCCATATTTTCTCAGACATGCCAGGACCTAATATCTGGTATCAAGTTACATAAAATACTATTTAGAAGAAGATAAATGAACAATAAATTAACTTTAAAATTGATTGCTTTAAAATAGTGTCACCCAATTTAAATAAGAAGTTGGGTTTTAAAAAAATTTACAGTTCGAAGCTTGGGTAAGTCAACAATGGACAACTTCAAGAAGTCTTGGACAGTGTTAATGTTATGTGCAGATAGCTTTTTATGGAAAGCTCCATCTTTGCCTATCTTCTCAAGTCGCCATACTTCATCTTCCAACATTGGTGGGTGATGCTTCTTGTACACTGCATATGAATTCAAATTATATTTATTTATTTCTATTCTATAATAACCAATTTTAATTTTGATGCTCTACTCAATTATTCAATTACTATGATTTGACTGAACTGGGTAAAGAATACTTATTCATGTTTAAATTATAATCAAGACCAGATTAAAAATGGTAACTAAAGATCATAAATTTGTGACCAAATCATCCTTTGATTGACTTGAAAGCCATTGGCAGTTAGCTAGCCAGAAATAATTAATTGTTAAAGACTGGATTGTGATACTGGTCCCGACCAGGTTGCATCACTACCAGACACTTGTGCTTCTTTATTTTTTGTTGACTAAAATTCGGTAGAGATGTTTTTTATTTGAATGAATATATGAAAAGGATGTGTTTTATTAGATTTTAAATCTTTTTTTTTGTTTTTAAAACAATCAAGAAGAGGTAAAAGATATACAAATATCATTTCAAATGTTTTACAAGATGATTCTAAAAAGAATAAATTATTAAGTAATTTTAATTTAAGACAAAGATAATATTACTAACAATATTATATTTTAAATCAATTTTTGAAATAATTATTATTGATTATAATGTGGTATATAATTAATTTATAGCAGAAAACTTTTTTTTTTCAAAAAAAAAATAGCTGAAAAATCTAAATGTTATTGCCTAAGTTTTATCGGTTTGATGAGGCAGACCTACCTATAAAATAACTTACAAGTTCATCAAATTGTTAATGATCTCCCACAAGTATCCTAAATTGTTACATTATATAGATTTAATAATAAACTTGTTATGGTCAACATTTCACAAAATTTGACTCAAGACTTAAATTGTCTATTGTATTTAAACAATCCTTCATTAACAAAGATAATTAAGAAGTACATGAATCTTTAAAACCAACCCACATTAATTAGACGCGTAGTATAATTAAAATAATTAATTTTAAAGCAGCAAATAGATCATAATATAACCAAATCTAACTTGTTTGAATATAAATATTGTATATATTTAGGTCACTTGATGATTATTTTATGTTATGTTTCTTGATATTCTAATTTAATAGCTATGACATGTCTAAGTACGCAAAGAAAAATTTATGCATTATCTAATAATCTAATTAGTCTTAAAAGAAAAATATATATCAATGGTGCAACTATGATATTTTACGTGTTCATAAGATAATAATTAATGCATAGTTAAGGTAAAGAGGGAATTTTCAGAAAATTAAGAAACTTACATTCACCGCGATGATCCTTAACAACAAAAGCTTCAGTCATTGCTTCACGTATCCGAAGACCATGAGAGGTACCTTGAACCACTCTTGCACCAAGCCTGAACTTTCTGCTTCTAATCCAACTCGAATTATCCGTAAACTCAATTTCTCCGATCACCGCGACTGAATCTCTTAACATGACAGTTAAGCAATCTCCGGCCAGCAAAGGCCTTTTGCCAGTTCTCTCCTTCAAAATGTTGTTGTCGAATTCTTGACTCGTCCAGCTACTTTTATCCTCGAAGGGGAAATCGCCGTCAAGAACAACAATTTCAACCTTTATCGGGTAAGGAAGATGTATAGGTTCCATTCTTTCACCATGTTTTTCTACAAGAAATATTTGGAGAGCTCCGGCGTCCGTATCCACAATTTTGCTTCCGGTGAATATTGGAAGCATAAGTTTTTTTCTAAAGATTAATTGGAGAGTTGATGGTGAAGCCTCCGGTGCTTGGATTTGCAACGATGGAGATCGAGTAAAATTCCGGGATGAACACCGTCTAAGACTACTCTCCACTTCTTCATTCATCTATTACAACATAAATTTAATTCTTTGATTAATTAAGATTAAATAGTTTCTTAATTAGGTTTAGCATATTTGATGTTTTATAGTAAAGTTAATATTTTCAATATGATTATGTAGAAGAAAACAATTACTTACCACCCTCCTCAGCATTGGTTCTAAAGCCAAACAGAATTTTTGTAAGGAATTCACCATTAGTGCTTCACTAATTACTCTGAAAACACAAACAAGAAAGAAATTTGAGAGATTATATTAGTACTAATATTAGGTGCAATTTCCTCAAGTTTTCTTTGTTTTTTTCATCTCAAAGAAACCAAGAACCGAAAGTCAAATCTTTTTTTTTTTTTTCTAAATTTGAAAAATATCATTCAAGAACACATACGAAGCAAAAGAAGGTCGAGTAGTAGCAGTTCGTATTCGCTTATCAGTAGGTTGATGATCCGGGTCAGAACCCGACTCATCATCATGGAAACGTTTCGCAGCCATTTCTGAGAAGAAAAGAAGAAGAAGAAGAAGAGAAAATGAAAATGGATGAATGAGAGAAAGTTGTAGCTAGGGTTTGGTATATATATAAAGAGGCGTAATTAAATAATAATAAAAAAGAAAGTTCTTGGAATGAAAAAGGAAAGAGCTTGGTAAATACTAATAATACAGAAGAGAACGAAGTGACCTATGCTAAGCTGACGCTAATGACTTTGACGTCAACTTGCATTCAAGTCAACACTATTTATCTTTTTCTTGCAATCTTTACCTTTGGATTTTTTCATCTTATAATTGTGAAATTAAATCAATGGCTATGATTAGTTGGAGTGTATAATATTGAGACGTATAACATTCGGTTCGGCGCTCCTTTTTGTTTGTCTTTGATGGCCGGATAATTAATAATCAATAAATTACTATGCTTCCAAGAAAGAGGATTTTTTTTTTTTTTTTAATATTCATTAGTACAAAATCGTCCTCTTTTTATTTCCATTGTATGTTTAGATAAATGAAACAAATAAGTGATAAATGTTTTAAAGTTTAATATTTGCATTTGCTGTCTTACATAGACCGACATAAATAAATAAGTGCATATATAATAATGTTTATTTTTGTCGACTTAAATTGTGTGAAACGCAAATGAACAACTATTTGCATTGGCTGAATGTGCATACGGTGCAAATGAAAAACTCATTTGCATGTGTTTTCCGTGAGAACAAAAACAAATCACTTCTTCTTACCCAACAATCGAACGACGATCGGCAGTCATTTTCCCGCGACCAACCAATGACGATCAGCAGCTAAGGGAGAGATTAGTCTTTTTAAAAATGCCATTTCTGTTCTTAGGGATTTTCATTTTTTAGGGATTTTCATGATAATCCTTCTTCTTCTCCTCTATCTCTCTCATGTAGCCATATAGCCTAGAGCTCAAAGAACTCACCGAAATACGATTTCTGTCCATACCTATTCCTCTCTCTTTGTATCTCAGCAAGAATGTATTTTATATATGACAGATGCAATCAAGAAAAGTAGTTCGAAGCGATTCATCTTATGTCCTTACCACCAAAGGTATGTTTAATTCACTGTGTATATATGAATGTGCATGTACATATCATGACAAGTGTGGCATGATTTAACCATATGTTTATTATAATGGTCATTGGATTCTTTTAGTGCTTTTTCCAACTAAGCGTGAGGTTTACATGTTTAACCCATTGAGAAAAAAGCGAAATTTAACAATCAAACTATCTATGGAAAAGTAAGTCAATAACCTTGTTATGACTCTGACCGGAGCATTTACTTGTTAACAATATAATCTAAGCATGTTTTTTTGTTGTTTCTGATGATATGTAGTGCTTTCCGCAATTATAAGATGTTAAGTGAACGTTCTAGTGGCTATAAGTTAACATGGAAACAAGGACAAGTATAATTCATCTTTTTATGCAAGGTTAATGTTTCATATGACTTCTTAATAGTAAATGAAATGATTTTCTCCTACTTAAATAATCATGTAGTGTGCTCAACAACTGGAGTCAACTGAATGCAGTTATTATGTGATGCGATATATGCTGGAAATAATTCAAAGCCACCAAAGTAGTGAAGATCTACTCACGGTAAATATTTGGAATTTTCAGCTTCAGATGAATCTCTCTTGTTTAAGTTATATTTACACTTTTCTTGTTTTATATGCTATAAGATATCTAAAAAACAAGTCCATATTCTGACAAGGGGATAAATGAGGTTCAAGATAGAAACTAAATGTAAGGATTAGAGAAGTTTATAAATTACGGAGGAATTCAAAATCATTTGTACAATGTAGCACACTTGTATAGTTTCAATTGAGAAATATAGCATAATTTAGTTTTGCTGTGGTTGCTGCAATTTGCTGTATTTCTGTTTTGCTACAGTTTGCTGCAAATTGCTGTGTTTTGTTTTGCTGCAGGTTGTTGTGTTTCTATTTTGCTGCAAGTTGCTATGTTTCCGTATCTGCATTTTTTCTGTTTTGACCTATTTGCGTCGTCCCGATACAAATAAATTTAAATTTGCGTCGCGCTTTAACTCAAAGCCCAAGCAAATGAATTATTTCCGTCGCGCTTTATCCTAAGCCGACACAAATGTTCTTCATTATGCGTCGTTTCTACAACCGACGCAAATAATTCTAGTCTCATTTGTGTCCTTAACAAATGCGTCACACAAAAACTAATGCAAATGAGACTTAAAAGTGTGTCGCAAATATACGTTTTTCTACTAATGTGTGCAGCTCCTAGCTTGTACTATTCTATTATGACAAATAAGGTGATTTGGAGGGACACTCTTCTATCTTGTATTTATGATGTTTTATATTCTGATTTAATTTAATAAAGTCTCATAATTTTTATTAAAAAATATTTTTTGAAGAAAAAAAAAATACTTATCTGCATGTATAAATATATTGAATATATTATTATTATTAAATTTTCAGTATTTTGGTACATCAATATACTCTCTTAATATAATGCAACTCTCTTTAAAAAAAATTAATGCAATTATATGGACTCTGTATGGTATTGGATTTATTGGTAATTTACTATTCGGTAAAATGGGACTGGACGTCACATATGCAGATGATGTTTAGGATCGTTGGGATCATTTCTTGTTTTGCTTAGTTCTGTAATGTGCATTGATTTTTAATTTTCTTTTAATTTTTCTCTTAGTAATTTATATTTTATCTTTGAGAAGTACATAAATAATTACTTTATCACATTCATTTTTTTGTAAAATAAAAAAGATTCCACTGATTTTTTTTATCACATTAATTTTCAAAAGATATTACATTAAAATTATTATTTTTTATATTTTTTAGTATTGGGGAGAAATTTTATTTTAAATTCTTTTATCACCATTTTCAATACATTTTAGGAATAATA
>CANUEY010078460.1:0-12327 GCA_948099555.1 Croton setiger
TTATATTGCATGTTCTATGCAAACCCAGTGTGAAGTCTCCATGTGTTGCATGTACACCTTTGCTTAAACAGATTAGATCCTTATGCAGGATTATTACCTTGATTGGTTCATGAATATGTGTGTAAGACTGTTTCGAACCGTTTGGAAGTGAATGATTGGTGCAGGAGCAATTCTGCAATTATATGAAAAATATAGGGATGTTTTTGGTAATTTTTATAAGTATGCGGTATCAAATCATAATTTTGCACAAATCGCTCTCGATTGTTGTTTTTGCATGTCTCGGCAATCGTTTAATTAAATTCAACATGTAATATAGTCAGTTTGGTTAAAATTTGAAAAAGGACTAAAATGCAAATTTTCTAAAATTCAAGGACCAAATTGTAATTTTCCAAACTTGAATTAAATCATCAAATCCAATGCCTCCAAAATGTTTGCAAAATGTTTCAAAGCAATTTTCTAAAAGAAGAATAATTTTGGGGCTGTTTTGTAAAGAAAACAAAGTATAGGGACTAAAATGCAAATTTTTATAATCATGAGGATTAAAATGCAATTTTACCTCTTTTGTTTTAAAATGTCCCAAATAACATTTTTTAGTATGTTTTCATGTGCTAATCTTGATAATTAAGTCTTAAAAATAGAATTTCAATTCCGGGGGCTAATTTGTAATTTTTACAAAATTAAGGGGCCTAATTGCAATTTTCTAAAAATTCATTTCCTTGGTGTTTACTTGCTTGTTTAAATGTTTATTTGAAATATTCGGCTTAATTGTGAATGTGTATATTTGATTTTCATGTTTGATTTCTTTCCGTAATTATTTCAATATTTATGGACTAACCGGTGATTTGTTTTGAATCTTATAAACTGTTGGGAGCCGGGTTTTAATTCGGGATAATTCGGGTAGAATGTAATTCATAGGAAACCGCCTGTAATTATTTTTCCCGGAAATCGGGAAAAGAATATTTTAGATTTAAGGGGTGTCTAAATTCCGCAATTTACTTTCTGCAATTTATCGCTTTCAATAAATGTGTTTGTCGCAAACGATTTTTATCACCATTTAGGAACATCGGTAGCAGTTTTTTTCTAAAAATAAAACAAAGTCTTAACTTTTAAGTGGAGAAAAGTTTTTCGGAGGCCGGTAAATCCGGGCGTTAGTCGAAATTGTAATTTCGGCTAACGTACCCTACCCACTTACCCAAAACCTTTGGTTTGAGATTTCAGTGCCTTTATCCAAAAATTTAAAAACGGAGTCAAACGAATTTTTGTGGTTTTTGTAAAAATCGGTTCCCGTTATGGGTGGCGACTCAAAATCAAATTTTTAAGACC
This sequence comes from Croton setiger, assembly GCA_948099555.1. Taxonomy (NCBI): domain Eukaryota; kingdom Viridiplantae; phylum Streptophyta; class Magnoliopsida; order Malpighiales; family Euphorbiaceae; genus Croton; species Croton setiger. Next base: position 1,324 of record CANUEY010078460.1, read on the forward strand.
GACTAGCTTCGGCAACATCCAAAAAGGCTTTTTATCGCCTAAACAGGGATTTTCTAAAAATGAAAGTAAGAACTTTTTGAATAAAAGAAATGAAACTTTGCAAGAAAACCCTTTCGATCACGAAAGGTATCCCAAAACTGCCGTCAACAACTGCGATTTTCAGTAAAAGGTGGTGAAAGCCGGCCCTTAGACGAAGAAAGAAAGGAAGGAGTGTTGTCTCCCTCCTCTCAATTTTTATTCATTATCTCTTTCCCCGATATTCCTTTTGCTATCTAAGGTTGGCTATTAAGAAAGCGTGAGACTGAAAAACTCAAAGGTCTATGCTTACCACCAATTGAAAGCCTAGTGTGATTGACTTAGCCTCCAAATGACGTTTGGGGTTCCTTTATATAGGAAAGTTGTGTCAATTGAGTCCCAAAATCCTCATGTCCAATAGGATTTAGCGGGCTCCAAGTAAATCAAAGACCTTGGATTCGAAAGTTATTGGGATCTAAGGATTCTAAGTGTGAAGGTCAGTCGCCTAAGGTCGAATGTTACTGAGGTCAACCTGCATACGACTCTTTGTGAAGTCATAAGTTCGTAACTTGCATCCGATGACTCTTGCAGGTCACCTTTTTGGTGCTAAGATGACCTATTGGTTATGAGGCCGACCTTTGGTCCCTGCTTTAGACAAAATGTGTGACTCCCTTGAGGCAAACAACCTATAAGATTGATTTCCAAGGGCGGCTTATAATCACATTCAATCTCAAATGTAGTCTCAAAATTAGGTAGTGATAAAATAAGTGCGGATGTCAATTTTTCTTTCAGGTCGTCGAATACTTTTTGTTGCTCTTCTTTCCATTGAAATCTGATTCCTTCTTGATTATGCTAGTCAACAGTGTTATAATAGTAGAAAAGTCCTCCACGCACTTGTAACGCCCTCTCTTATACCTTACGTTATAAAACAAGTCATATTTTTTTTTATATATATACTTATATCATCTTTTAATTTCTGCATTAACCTATTCCAATTCAGACATTAACCAGCATATATCAAACATAAACCAAATACCAAACATACATATTACAATTCTTTATTTACATATCTCTATACCTTATTATCCCAAAACTTCATAAACATATATATACATGCCAAACCAGAAAAGTAATGTTATACAGGAATAGCATTAAACAAAACTCTATATGCAACTGATACAGATAACATGATGTGAGGGAGAGAGGCCTAGGCTTCAGCTGTACCGATCTGAGCAATAGACCATTGAAGTCTCAGTACTTTACTCAGACAGCAGACTTGAAACATAATATGCGATTTGTGTGAGTCGCAAAACTCAGCAAGTGCTAAACAAAGCATTCATATAACAATTAAGGCAAAACATCAAAACATATCAATACCAATCATTTTCAGATCATTTATAACATATATATCAAAACTATAACATCCAATGCATAATGACATGTCATTTCTTATTCTTTAGTTGTGATTTATCGACCAAGTGTTGCCCCGGGAATTTCACGGCATAACAGTAACCATAGCTGGCCAGCAAACCTGTAAGACCGGAATATATCATCGGTCATAAAGGGATCCGCAGATCAACCTTTTATATGCAGTATTCACCATATCATTCTGCATTGTATAGGACCCGTAGGTCTTTCTATAACATATTAGACCAGTAGGCCTTTCCATCAAATCATAGAGGAAACCGTAGTTTCTCAAACGTGAAATCTGCAACACTGGTAACGATAATCACAACAGCCTTATTTAAGTTCTGTGAACATATGCTTGTAAATCATATTTATCATATCGTCATGCTTATATAATCATATAATCATAAAATCACATAACCGGGTTTCATTACCGGTAACATCAACATATATAAACATATATCATTTAATCCAGATCATATAACTCAACTGGTCGGATTTCAGTACCAACTCAGGAAGCACAAACATTGCAATTCATATATCACATGTAACCAATTGACCGGGATTCAGTACCGTCCAAACAATTTATCAAAAGTCATATAATAACAATTCATACCTCATAGGTGTTCAGACCTCAATAGTCTTTATATCTCTATATAACATGCTTGGCAATATCATAGAATTCATCCCAAACACAAATAAGTAAGTGGTCTTAGCACTTACCTCACTGTTGTGTACTCGGGTGGCCCTCGGGTTCCTTACCCCACGCCGCTCGAGAACTCGATGCGCCTATAATGCATAACATAGCAATGATGTTCATTTAACCAAATCAGAAATCCATATATGCTATGATGCATGTTTTGATAATTAATCTTTGTGTTATTTCTGTTTAAATTTAAATCCATAAATTTCCAATTTAAAACTTATTTCATATCATATATTATAAATCCTAATTTCCCATGTAATAATTATAATTAAGAATAATTATAATAATTAAAACCAATTCCAAGTTTAAATAAACCATATAAATAATTAAAACCAATTTCATATTTAAATTCCTTAACCAAACATTTTAAATCTTAATTTTCAGCCTTAAAACGATCTCAAAATAATTTTCTGAAGTCAAAAACGGATTCAGGACGTTGAAATGAGGCTGGAAAGGCTAAAACTTAATTTATAAAAGTTTCCGGGTCAAAAGTGTAATTATTAAAAATTGAGAGACTAAAATGCAATTTACAAAAAAATATAGATTTCTGCCAAGAAGGGCTGCTTTGCAACAAAACAGTAACTACAGGGGTCAATCTATAATTTTCATAAATAAATTCTGCTGGACTAAATTGAAAACATGTGAAAATTCAATCTGAAGGACTTAAATGCATAAATAAATTAAGTTCAGGGGTTAAAATGAGGTTATACCGAAATCCAGGCACCAGAATAGCGAAATTCCCTAAAATGCACGCCTTTGTGCCGTTTCACTCGCGCGCCCCGCGGAGATCAAAACCAGAAACTGCGTACGTTTTGATTCCCTCGCAGCAGCTCACCCGCACACCTGCGCAGCACCCCAAAACACACGCCTGTCGTGCCGTTTTGGACCCTCTTCAACCTCTCGACAGAAACACACCCCAGCAGCAACCCCTGTTTTCCCGATAGAGTGTTCCGACCAAAATCACCCTTCCCAGCCAATTTCCCGGCCAAAGCTCAACCTAAAACTTTAGCCTAACCTCGCTACAACCTCACCCAACAGATTGAAGCCTCCCATGCATACGAATTTTCTCTCTTTTTCCTTATTTTTCCCACTATTATCGTTTTCCCCTATTTTTGATAACCTACTATTTTCCTTCTTTTTCGGCCAACCCGACGGCTCTCTTTCACTTCTAACCTATCCCTCACCTTCCTTAGACTGTAAGGATCATAAAAAAGTAAGGGTTTTGGCTGTTTAACCTCTTTTCTCTTCTGGTTTCTTCCTTTCTTTCTTTTCTCTCGTTTCTGCCTATATTTCTGTTCTAAGCTTTTAATTTCTGTTTTCTGTCGAAACCCTCACATTTAATCCCTTAAACACATCCTAAACCTCAAGCTCACAAGTCCAGAAGTCCCACTTTACACCTCCAGCTTGGTTATATGGTTAAATCAACATAAACTTACTAAACCCTTCCATTAGGGTTTTCTAAGTAACTCTCCAAAACCAATTTCACCAATTCTGCCAAAATAACATCCTAAATTGGATTTCACCATAATTTTAAGGTCAAAATAAATAATATAACATGTGGGTGAAGTTTCGTAAAAATCGGAATCCAAAAACGAGTCGTCGTTCAGTCGGTGCCCTAAACCGACTCCGAAGCTCGACGTTTTTCGCGGAACCGAAACCGTACGACGTCGTCGCAAAATTAGGGTTCCAAAACTCTTTAAAACATATTCAAAAACATATCAAAACATATCCAAGTCAAAAAGTTCATATTTTACGCGATTTCGGCATTTTCCGATCGCGCGGGTCCGAAAACCCTAATTAGCTCCGTTTGTGCCTTTCGACGGCAAACGAGCCTAAAACATAACTTGTTTCTCTTATTTAAATCATATATTATCAAATATTAATCATATAATTCATAATTAACTTATTTACCACATTAGATTATGATGCATTTTAATGAAAATGCATGAAATGACGTCGGTTTAACGTAGGGTTTGGGTTCGGGGTGTCACAACACCTCTTATAAAGACTAGCCAATCCATGAAAACTCCTCACATCCATCACACTCTTTGAAGTAGGCCACTCTTTTATAACCTTCACTGTCTCTTTATCTACTTCAATACCTTATGCACTCACAACAAAACCAAAAAAAAAAAACAAGCCTATCTATGCGAAAAGTGTTTTTCTTAAGCTTAAAGTATAAGTTCCCATTTCTTAATACTTGTAAAACTAATCTAACATTTCCTACATGATCATTTTCAGAATAACTATAAATTAAGATGTCATCACAATAAACAACCATAAATTTCCCTAAATAAGATCTCAAAACATGGTTCATCAATCTTATGAAAGTACTAGATGCATTAGATAAACCAAAAGGCATAAATAATAACTCACAAAAAAATATAATTATTTTTAAATGTGGTTTTCCATTCATCTCCAAGTTTCATCCTAATTTAGTGATATCCACTTATAAGATTAATTTTAGAAAAATACTTAACACCAGGAAGCTCATTCAACATATCATTTAGCCAAGGTGTAAGATGTTGATACTGTACTGTGATCATATTAACAATCCTATAATCAACACATATCCTTCAAGTGTCATCCTTATTTGGAACCAATAAAACAGGAATAACTTATGGATTCAAAATCTCTCTAATCAGCCCCTTTTCCATCAGCCCATTAACTTGCCTTTATAAATCCTTTGTCTCCATTGGATGTTTTGATAAGCTGGTCTATTAGGATAGTAGAACTAGGAACAAAGTCAATTTGATGCTTAATCTCCCTTAGTAGCGGTAAACCACTCGGCAGTTCCGTTAGGAATATATTATCAAACTCCTACAATAAAGACACAAAATTAGAAGGCAAACTATCAAGTGAAATATCAGTGTCAGAATACAAAGTTTCTTTATACCTAACGAGTGACAAGGACTGCCCACTAGTCAAAGCATATTTAATTTCTCTCCCTCTCATATAGAAAGTATGCTTTTGTCTCCCTTCTTTCTTATTTTCTCTCACAAATGGACCATTAACTTGATTATTTTTCTTTTTGGCATTTTTCCCAAATTCTTTTCACACTTACTTACTTCATTATCATTGTTCTCTCTCCCTTCCCTTAGAATAGAAGTTGACACTATTTCAAACATATTCCTTTGATCTTCATACACTTCCAAAGGTGATAATAAAACTAAAGTAACCTGTCTCCCTTTATAGGTAAACACACCTATCCGTATATCCATCATGATGTGCCCTCCAATCATATTACCAAGGCCTGTCCAACAACATATGGCCCAGTTGCATAGGCACTATATCGCACACAACTTCATCTTTGTACCAATTTATAGAGAATGGTACCTTCATTTTTCTAGTTACTCTCACTTCACCACAATTATTAAACCATTGCAACTTATATGGATTAGGATGTCTCAAGCAAACTAATCTAATTTATCTACCATGGTTATATTATAACATTAGTGTACCTCCCACTATCAATGATAAGTGTACAAACCTTACCACTAACTAAGCATCTAGTGTGAAAAATGTTTTGTCTTTAATCTAGGCTCTCATCTTTCACCTATATATTCAAAGCTTAGCAACTAACATTTCACCATGCTTAGCAATCAAAACATTTTTAAGAAGCTTATCATACTATTCACTATCTACTTCATCATCACGCAACTCATTAGCATCAATATCACTATAATCAGAATCAGATATAATACCACCATCAGTAGTGGCAACCATAACTCTTCTATTTGGAGATTAAGATGCAGTAATGTCTATTCCCTAAACATCTAAAATACTCAGTCTCTCGACTAGGGGTCGAATTAGTACCTGAATTTTGCTTAGTTGAACCACTAGAAGGTCTTTTACCAGTAAAGGCAGAAGCATTGCCCATTTGGGAAGTACTCTTGTAATCTTTCTTGTCTCCACCTTTGTATCCCGAATAATCCCCACTAGTACTTTGGGGTTTGGTGTAGCTAGATTTGATTGAGATATTACTCTTTAACCTCATCTCTATCTTCATGGCTTTGTTAACCATTTCCTTTTTGTTATACTCATACATCTCTTGCTTATTTGTAATTTTTTTATTTAGCCTCCAAGGAACCTAGACATTAATCTATGTTTGTCCACCTCAATCTAATCTATTGTCATTATCATCTCCATCTTCTTATGGTATTTTTTCACACTTTTGCCACCTTGCACTAACCTTGGTAATCTATTGTAGAGATACCTATAATAGTATGAAGGGATGAATTTTTGCCTCATAAGCTCCTTCAAAACTTTTCATGGTGGCACCACTCTCAAACCCTTGCCTCATCTAGTGGATTTCAACTGATTCCACCAGATTATGACATATCCTCTAAACTCAATAGCTGATATGTTGTTCCCTCTAAATTCAAGTACTTTCATCTTGATAAATGAAAAATCTGAATCAATAGTCTATGCTTGTTCAGTTTCAGCCTCATCTTTATAATTGCCGAACCTACTCTTCTTCTTCCAATGTCACTTTTCTAACCTCTTCTAATAGTCTCACCAATTTCCTTTGCTTCATCTCGAACTAGAACCCTCATTGGCTACAAAACTCTTTAGGGAAACCTCATAGGAATATATGACTATAACATCCTTAAGTGCATCATGTTCTAGTTTATTTCAGCCATGGATTGCATCAATCTCCCAAATTTTCCATGAACTATCTGCTTGAATGTTCGATAATCATTGAAGATGTCCAGGGACTCTGTCTTTTTATTATTACCAAAATCGATACCTTTATCCTTGTTCATGTTTCTACTCATTGTAAACTCACAAAGAAACTACAAGTAAAAAGTTAGATAAAATAAAATCACTCAAGTGTTTGTGGTTTTACCTCTCCTCACTGATTCCTTGATTGCACTTCCAAACAAAGATCAAAATCATCAACTACCAAGAACGTTCAAGGAAATTATAACCTAATCCTAGAATGAGTCTTAGAAAGAAACTTGACAATTTGGAGGCAACACAAGAAAATTTGTGCTACATAATAGTTAAAATCAGAGTATTGACACGAGCAAAAAATAATCCAGTAACATCAAAGAATTAAATTTGTGCTCAATAATAAAATTAGAAACAATGAGATAGAAAATAAGATGATGTTGGATATATATAATTTATCTACCAAATGACATGGAAACTAGAAACCTAATGATGACTATAATAGAATATTATTGATACGAATAGATAAAAACCTATAATTGGCTCAAAATACCAATTGATGCGCAACCCTAAAGCAAATAGCTGCAAATCCTATCACATAAGATGATAAAGAAAAACAAAAATAAAGTAAACCAACTTTTAATGCACCCAAAGCTTAGAAAAGCTCAAACACCTATGTTGGAAAGATTTTGTAGGCTTAAATTAGAAGAAGGCCACAACGTAGTTGATAAGTAATTCCAATTCATGGTGCAATCAAAGAAAAGTGAGTCCTCACTTCTCTCAATAGTAAGAATAATTGCAAAAGAAAAATTATTAGAGAATTTCAATTAATGAATGACAATCTAATATCTTCTTTACAACCACAAAAGACCTATTTATATATTTTAAGAGTCAAATCCAAAACCTAAAAGGAAAAAACATAATTGGAAAACAAAATCCAAAATTAATTAACTAAGCACGCACACGGACACGGCCGTGTGGTGGGCATTACTGAACGAAACCCAATTTCCATATTTTGAACATGTATATAGGAACAAGCTGGTGTTTAAGCAAACATGCCCATGAGGATCAAACACGGCTATAATGGTTGCCCATGTTTACATTTGAAACTTTCTGAAATTGCATGGCTTGAGACCAAGATTGAATACGTCTGTGCTGTTGCTCGTGTTCAACTTTGGAATGATTCTGAAGTTTTACATTTGGCAGACACAGTCGTGTTTTGGCCAATTTCAGCATTCTGTACTTCTAACTCCTCAAAACATACACTAAGAAAAATTACCAAGTTAGACATGCCTTCAAGCTTTATTACATACTTATCCAACGCTTGATTAATAAGCTCCTAGTTCACTTGCTTTTGAATATGTATTCCAAGCATCGCTCCAAACTTTTTAGCTCTGCTCATTGTCATTGGACCATTCATTAGTGCTAATGAATCCTTGTCTTTTAGAGCTCTATGAGGTGGTGCAAGCTGATTCATATCAGACACCACCAACTTCTCTTCCTTTTTCTCAATTTTTTGGAAGCCACACTAGTAGCAAAGTCACGGCAAAAGATAATGGTGCTAAGTTGAATGCGTTGGAAGATGGTGGTGGAAGATGAACACGTTCTTTCGTTTCCACGATTCCTTTTCATTTTTCTTTTAATTTTTTAAATTACATTTGTTAAATTATAATTTAGCCTAAAACAAAGTTTAATTGCATTTTTTGACAAATTTAACAGAAAATTGATTGAAAATTAATAAAAGGATTAAATTTTCCAATGATAACAAAATATGGGGACAAAAATGTAGATTTCAAAAAATACAAGGACAAAAATATAAATTATCTAAAAACATAGGGACAATTATAATTTTCTCTATTTTTATTAAAATGTAGGGACAAAAGTGTATATATTTCTAAAAATAGAGGAACAAAAATGTATGATATGTCAAACTCGAGGACAAATTTGTAATTTTTCATTATTATTATTATTATTATTATTATTATTATTATTATTATTATTATTATTATTATTATTATTATTATTATTATTATTATTATTTAATAGAAAAAAAATATAATTTAATAATCTTTAAAAATTTTATTTAATAATTATTTTAGTAAGGTTAATATAATCTTAGTAGGAACCATTTACCAATTATAATGGAAAAACTCTGAGTAAGAGTCGATAAAATCCACAGCGGATTAGAATTTTCAATCGCTAACAATTATCAAATTTTAAATTTACCAAACTCCTAAATTCTAGTTGTTGGCTGACCAACAACTATTATTTGCATGTAAGAACTATATGAAAATACACTCTTAATTATTTTAAAACTGTCTAAAATTAATAACTTTTCAAAAAAAAAAATTGTTTATTCTAACTTAAAGATGTTAAACAAGTTATCCTTACGAGAGTTAAAATTATTAAAGGTCCGTTTGATTTGACTATTCATTAAAATTATTAAAGGTCCATGTGATTTAGTTGTTCTTACTAATTGAGAGCTGATAACAGTTACTAATAGTTGATAGCCGATAGCTGATTTGAGTTAGAGTCTGTAAAAGTTCTAAAGTAATTACAGTTATAATATAAAATTACCAATAAAAGTATATTTATAATTATATAATATATAATTTAATTAACTTTCTAGTTGATGATATTATTTTTATTTTATTTTAATATTTAATATATTATATAAATGAAATATTAATTAAATTATGTTATTATTTGTACATATATATATAATTATTATATATTATTATTTTTAATTTATTTAATAATAATAATAATTGTAAAAAATAATTAAATTTTTTAAAAAATTAGTTATCAACTGAAAAGAATAAATTTCAAATAAAAAAGTGTCTATAAGAGTTGATGAAATCAACAAGAATTAGAGTTTTCCATACTATCAATGATTTAATTTAAGAGGTAGATACCCAACAACTAAAACAAACGCAATCCAAACTATGAATATAAAATTTTATTTAAAATATAAAATTTTAATTCGTCGAATGTTTATTTATATATAAGAATTATAAATGTGTTGCTTGAAATACACGATGGTCATATTAAATTAACTATCAAAATTTTTTGATGAATAAAAAATAAATAAAATGTGCAAAATTAAATATTCAGTGAATTAATTAATTAAATAAATATTTCCTCAAAGATATAAGGGAAGTGATGTGACCCAACTACCAGTTTGAAAATTCACTACTTGTAATTAATGGGAAATGGGAATCATTCCAAGTGTCTAATTCTTTCTTTTTTATTTGGCTTCCTCTCCTTAAGCTTAGATCCTATCTCTGAGAGCATTCTAGAGGGCATCCAATTTCTTTTTTTTTTTTTTCAAAAAAATATTATTCAAACATAACTATTTGAATAAGTGCAAAGCCTCGTTTGTATTCACAATAAAATAATTTTTTTAGTCTTTGATTAATATTCTTAATACAATACTTTTCACAATAATAATCTGAAAAGTCACCTTTAATCTTTTCTATTTTTGTAAATCATTTTAAAAAATTCCTCCAACTTCATTAATTAAAATAGTAATACAACAAATAAGTGGGAATATTATCCTAAACACATTGACTAGCATGGAATAAACATCCTACATATTAGAAATCAAATATCAAAAAGAAAAAGAGTACTCCATGAGAAATTGGCTGGATAAGTAGTGTTGACGCTTGATTTTCACCCCAAAAAAAAAGGTATTTCAATCGGCTCCATTTTTCCCTTCTCAAAAATATTTCAATGTTTCAATTTAATTTAAAATTCATCTTCTTTAAAAAAAAAATATTTACTTGATTTATTTGAATTTTTATTTTATGTTTGATGTTAAAAGAAATTTTAAAAAAAGAAAAGGGATTTTTAATTTTAATTTTGTTATGTTCTAGTTTTAATTTTGTTTTGGTTGTATTTTTAAAAAAAACGGAAAAAATGAAATGTAATTTTTAAAAAAAAAATATTTTGAATTCTTGGTTTTATATATTTAAATAATAATATGTATATTTTAGAAAAATATAAGATAATAATAATAATGAAATAAGAAGAAAAATTGAAGAAAAGTAAGAAAAGGGTTTAAATTGGAGAAGAATGAAAGAATATAGGAAGAATTGGAAGCAAGAAGGGCCTGATTGAAGAAGGAACGAAAGAACTGTGGGCCAAAATAGGATTAACTGAAAGTTAAGGGAAGGAGCCGCTGCCTTTGGAACGAAACGACG
>CANUEY010078551.1:0-16941 GCA_948099555.1 Croton setiger
CGAGGCCGGTTTTCGAACCGGGCGTTAGTCGAAATTTAATTTCGGCTAACGTACCCAACCCTCTTACCCAATTTCTGGTTCAAATCAGTGTTTTATCCAAAATAAAAACGGAGTCACTTTAAAATAAAAACCTTTTTTAAATTTTTCCCGAATTTTCGGGTGGCGACTCTTTTAAAATAAACTCTAAAATAATTTTTAAGACCGACTAGTTTCGGCAAATTCCCTAAAAACAAATCTTTTAAAACAGAACAATCAACAACGGGTAGAAGAAGCATATCATGAGATTATTATTGACCCTACACTAAGGAAACCAATACATGAATATGACCCTAATATTAGAGATGAGATTAGGAGGTGATATGTTGTTAATGGTCTTTGTCAATCACTAACACATGAATTTTAAACGCACTAATTTGGAGAAACATAGAGAAAGTTACAAACTCATTGATTCAATAATTATCCATTATTGGAGTATAGTGTTTCCAAATATGTTTCCTTCTATCTATGTTAAAAAAAGGATTTTTCTAATTGGAAAAATGTTTTGGAAAGGTTTAAAGAACATAGAAGTGAAGTTGGAAGTGCTCACAATGATGCTCAAACACAATACTTTGCTTTCAAGGACCAAACGTAAAGTACTACACATACATTTTCTAATGGAAGACGCAAATTGGATTCTTCTTATCACATTCGACTTACTGCGAGTTTGGATGTTGTTTGGTTGTTTCTTTGAAATGTTCATCCTTTCTATGGATATGATGAGTCAAAATCTTCACTACATAGGGGTAATTTCTTAGAGACTCTCGAATAGTATAGTAAGCATCGTCCAAATGTTTCAAGGAAGTTTTGAAAAATACTCCTAAAAATAAGCAGCTCACTTCTCCTAAGATTCAACATGATCTCATTAATGCTTGTGTATTATGATTAGCCATTTATAATGGTGGAGTTCGTATTTTTTTTGTTATTGATCGATAAAGCTCGAGATAGTTCAGTGAAAGAGAAAATGATATTTGTTTTGCAAACAAATTTGGAGAAGTTGAGGAGCGATTTCTTGGAGCTGTCCATATTAGCAACACTTCTTCACATACTTTGAAAAATGTTGTTGACATCTTTTCAACAAAACATGGATTATCGATGTCGAAAGTTAGAGAGCAAGGATATGATGGTGCATCAAACATATGACAAGAGCTTAATGAGTTAAAGATACTCATTTTGAATGAGAATCTGTGTGCTTAGTATGCTCATTATTTTGCTCACCAATTGCAACTAGTTATTCTGGATGTTGTAGTGGAAATCCAAAGAGTGAGTCAATTCTTTAATTATGTTTACAAGATTATCAACCACATTGGTGCTTTTTATAAAAGATATGATGCACTTTAACAAAAACAACATGATCAAATATGTGCACATATTCAAAGAAATGAAATTCAAACTGGAACTGGAATGAATCAAGAAATAACTTTAGCTCGATCAAGTATTACTCGTTGGACTTTAAAATCATTGTGTGTCTTATAGATATGTGGGTTGTTGTATTTGAAGTGCTTCAAAATATATGTGAAGATGGGACGGACGAAAAACTTCATGAAATTGTGTCTGATTGAAAAAATGGACACCTATGAATTTGTATTCATTGCTCATTTAATGAAGGATATTTTGAGCAAGACTTCTAGCTTATCATCTCTTCTTTAACAGAAAGATCAAGACATTGTAGCTGCCATTAATAATTCACATAACAAAAATTCAGTTGCAGCAATTGAGGGATGATGGTTGGGAGCATTTAACTGAAGAAGTTAATTCTTTTGTTGTAAACATGGTGTTTTCATTCCTAATATGGAAGCTATTGTGTCTAGTCATATTCACTCCAAGCCTAGTCGTAGTCGCTTTAAGTAATGCACATTTTAACATAGCTTTCATGTTAGAATTTTTTTTTTTCCAGGTATAAACTATTTAAACTTGATGTTGCTATTAATTAGTATTAATATCTTTGGTTTAGAGTAATTAGTATTATTTTTTTTTTAATATGTTAGGTCATGATCGTAATATTTTAGAGATGAACAATCGTTTTACTGAGACAAATAGTGAGTTATTATTGTGCATATCTAGTCTATGTCCCCATAAATTCATTTTCTAACTCTGATTTGCTAAGTTATATCTATCAGATTTTTTTTCTGCTAGTAGAATAGAGCTTAAAGAACAACTTAAAACATATATTATTGAAATGAGACGAAATGAGAATTTTTGTGATCTTGATGGTATTGGTATTCTTCCAAGGAAAATGGTTCAGTATGGTCTTCATCAAGCATTTCGCATGGTGTTCTAACTTATTAAGTTGACTTTGGATTTATCGATTGCAATGACTAGTGTTAAAAGAGTCTTTTCAGCTATGAAGATCATTAAAATGGATTTGCATAACAAGATAAATGACGACTTACCTAGTGATTGTTTAGTTTATTATATTGGAAAAGACATATATCTAAAAAATTGAGAATGAATTTATTCTAACATGTTTCAGAATATAAAAATTCGTATGAATTTATTGTTACTTAAAAACTAGTTGTATGTTGATATATACAAAAATTTATATTTTTTTTATATAAATTTCAATTTTACTATGATAGATAACATCAGCGTCAAATGAATGTTGCTTAGTACTCCGAGTTAGCCATTGCCTCCTTCGGTTCAGAAAATGTGCACACAACTTCATATATTTGTAATTCTTAGCTTTACCAAGGATGACGAAAAGATTCCCTCCGATTTGCTCTCTCCTCTCTTTCACTCTCACTGCATTGGTTGTTGCGTATATTATAAGGGTAAATTCTTGTGTAATCCGCAACAATATTGACCTATAATAAAATACTAATAAAAATTATTAATAAAATTAGTAAAATAAAAAACTGAATCCACGTGGTTCTAAATTCTAATCTTAGTGGATAAGAAAAGAAGATGGAGATGGTTAGGTGATCCAACGCAACGCCCACTAAATATATCGCGATACTTTCGTCCAATTTTTCCCGATATCATTTATATTTTTTTAAAAAGTAACCATTATATTCAATTACTGTCATTATTACAAAAAATATTATATAATTATATTTTACTAATATAATTTTAGTATATTTGATAATTAATTAAAAATTAAAGAAATTCAATAATAAATTTACAATTAAAAACTAAATTATATAAAAAATAGAAAAATAGATTAATGAAACTGCTATAGAAGTGAGTTGATATCATATCAAGCTAGCCGCAATATCCAAAGAAATTAAAAAATAAAATCATACATTGAAAATTTACATTTTCCTCCTTGCATTTATAAAAAATTGCAAAACTCTCTATGTGTTTTTTAAATGGACTATTTTATCTCTCAATTTTATTTTCGTTAGACAATTATATCATTCTGTTAATTTTAAGTTAAATAATATAGTTATTGAAAGTCAATTTAGGACATAAAAAAATCATATTTATAGTATTCGACCAAGCACTTGTTAGCACTCCAAACCCTGATGACCAGCAGTTTGAGAACATTAGTAAGTAAAGATTGGAAAAGAAATGAAGCTGGAAAAGAAATGAAGCGGAGGCTATTGAAAGAGGTATTTTTGGTTTTGAGATTTTCAAAGTATAGCAAAATATTCAAAAACTAATGTTTGAACATGCGAGGGGATTATCTTATAGCATTGTGGAAAGAAGAAACATGTATAAGCTGTTACCAATACATTTTGCTAGCCATGGCAAAGATTTATGCCAATTCTACAAAATACTAAAAATCAAATGTAAGAATATCTTTAATAGATTTCGATTATGAAATTAATTCCATTGGGGTCTAGATTATTGTTAGAATATGTTTGATAGATTTCGATTACGAAATCAATTCCAATGGGATCTAATTTAACCCTAATATTATCCCATGGCAAGAAGAAAAGAAAAGAATTACTTGGATCCATAATTAATAATTCTTTAACGCAGTTCTTGAACGCAGCGGAATCTAACGATCAATTATTTTCTTCCCTGTACCTTTTCTTTTCAATACCTTCTTTGATGGACAAGAGCCACTTATATATTGAAACAATTTGTAAAGTTTGTTTCAATGTGTATATCTATTACTTAATTGGTAAGGGAAGAGGGAATATAATTACCCACTAATTTTAATATCTCTAACCGAAACCATCCATCACAATTTCGACTTTTATATATTAAAATCATTTTTTATATAGGACTTATCTCTTATAATTAAACTCAAGTCATATGGATCATAAGCAATATTCTTTCACATGAATGGTAGCACCTCAATGGATTTAATTATAAGAACAAAAAATTTATCTCTTTTATTGAAATGAACTCCATATTTTGTTATTTTCAAAATTTGAATGATCAGACCTTAAAAAAAGAAAACCAAGGAACATTTATCTCAAAAATCACTTATGTAATATGAAATCGTAGAACAACCAATCTTTCATACGAAGGAATCACTAATGGGTTAGGTCGGATTGTGAAACTCGTTGGTTAACTGAGACTGGCATGCTAATATCCTGGTAATAGAACGTTTTAGAGGGCAATTCGATTTAGCTTTGTGTCCCACTCCAACTCGTAACCGGTTAAAACCCGTTCAATCTGCCTACAACCATTTTTTTTTTTCACATAAAATAAATGTAAATTTAAAAAAACAAAAATTGGTTAGAAAACTTCTGGGCTCGCCGGCGAACTGGTCCATTCTAACCTCACAAGGTTTGAAGCCCACCGAATAATGGTCCCCTCCTCAGCCCGCCGGTCTAGTTACGGGATCCCTTTCTTTTTAAATTGTAGTCCGAACCCTACCCGGCCGGTCCCATGACCCAGTCTTATTTGGACATCTACGAGTGGATATACCCCAGCTTCCACTTTTCGCTTTAACTGGTGCATATCCAATGGGCAGACACTCGACACTTCCAATCTCAACAGGACCCATTAGCACGAAGCTTCCCATGTGCTCTGCACTTTGAAGAAATCCCTTAAAATATTATTAACAAAAAGCTCTAATCATTTAATCGAAAGCATTCTTACTTTCTCTCATTTCCTTTTGTCACATCTTCAGTTCCATTTCAAAAATCAAAAGCCAGAATCAGATCCACATCCGCATTCCACCATTGTTGTTCACCAAGCAACAACAAAGAATCTTTTCTTTGCCATATTTTTCAACAGAGCGACGATGCTACTTGGTTATTTCTTTCGCGTCTAGGTAACTCAATTCTCCTCCCTATTTATTTTGAATTTCGTAGCCGTTTAATTTGCAGTGTACTTCTCGGTTTTAGTTTAGTGTAGTAGATCTCAAGCAAATTTAAATGATTTGGATTTACTTCCCTATAATTTCGCTTAATTATTATCGCTTTGCCTGCACGATTCACCTACCGAGAAACTAGTTTTCTTCTTTTGGTTAGAATTTCAATCTCTGCTTATTATTTAGTGCCCTGTACTGGGCTGGCATTTGGCATTTTTGGCAGTTATTGCGCTGCCAAATCTGTAGTGTTTATAGTATAAACTATAAAGAAAAAGAAGAAAAATTGATTAGGTCCGTCTCTTTTGAAGCGGTGTGAGAAGAGAAGTCTAAAAAACATAGTTGCGTTGCGTGGGCAAATCCTTCTCTGTAAGCCGTCTGTTAGGCCATTTAGGAACTTACTTGGTCCTTTCCATTTCTCTGCTTAATATTATACAGTTTTAAAGCCGCTTTTTGCTTTTTCTCTTTTAGCCATTTGAGTTGTTCCTTTCAACTAGTTTGAATAACGAATAAGGCCCATTTTGATTTGATGAAGGATTTTTTTTAAAAAAAAACATAAAGAAAGACAGCGTAAAATTTGTTTTTGTAATTGCTGCGAAGAAGTAATTGGTAAAACTTGTGTAGATAATTAAGTTGATGGGGGCAAGGAGTTCAAGGGACGGGAGTTGGAGGTCGAATTCATCTTCTATTAGGTCTACCAGTTCATCTTCTTATGGTTCATATCATGAATATCCTCAAACCTCATATGCTCAAGAAAGTTACAGCTGCAACCAAGCGCCCCAGCAATCTTATGGTCAAGAAAGTTACAGCTACAACTACCAGCCTCACCAATCATACGGGTCAGAGCAGCACTTTCCCTCATCACAGGATCATAAAAGCACTGATAAAAGGCTTGAGAGGAAATATTCTAGGATTGCTGATGATTACAAATCTTTAGACCAGGTAACTTTGATTAACATGCTGTTGTTTTTCTATGGTGATATTTTAGATGAGAATCAATTATATGCATGAAGTATGCATCTTTCCCTGTTTATTTGCTCTTCTTTATTCGGATTAAATAGACGATATCCTGTTAGATTAACATCTTTAAATTGTAGAGGACTTTATGGTTGCATGTAGCTCTTATCTTGTGATATGCTAATTTGCATTTCTACATTGCTTTTTATCCTTTTTAATATTTAACGACTTCAAATTGTGGCACCAGACACTTGGACTGCGAACAATCACTTGTCTAGCCTGGTAGGGCCGTTGCCCCGCCCCACCATGGCATCCAACTTTCTAAGCATCTTTCTCAATTTGGGATTCTCGTTCCCTATGACAGTCACATATTTCAACTAATGCTTCCATGATGCAGAATATGAGATGCTAGCATATCATCGATTTTACAGTTACTTTTACGTATGTACAAATATAAAAACATCTTGACTTTTAAATTTCTCTCCTTTTTTCATAACTCTGTACCTTTTAAAATACACAACAGCACCTTCATTTGCTTCTCAAAAAATGCTTTGTTCTTTTTTTTTTTTTTTTTTAATTGCATGGAAGTATTAAGGATTTGTTAGTTATGGACATGGTTATGCATTTCCATGAATTTATTGCTGTATTTGATATCACTTGAATTTTTAGGAATCTGAAGCATTAACTTATTTGCAGGTGACTGCAGCTCTTGCACGAGCTGGGCTTGAGTCTTCCAATCTTATTGTTGGTATTGATTTTACAAAGAGTAATGAGTGGACAGGTACAATTTCGTTCATCCTTAAAGTGAACATTGTAGGCCATTTTGGAATTTCTAAATGTGCTTTTGATGAACAGGTGCAAAGTCATTTAACAAACGAAGTTTGCATTACATTGGTGATGGTTTAAATCCCTATGAACAAGCAATATCCATTATTGGAAAAACTTTAGCTGCCTTTGATGAGGATAACTTAATTCCCTGTTTTGGGTTTGGAGATGGTATGTCTAATATAACTGGCTTTACATATAAGAGTTCTATTAAGACATATTAAGTGTGACTTCTTATGTTGACAGCATCAACCCATGATCAGGATGTTTTCAGTTTCTACCCTGATGAGAGATTTTGTAATGGTTTTGAGGAAGTGTTGAGTCGTTACAGGGAAATTGTGCCCCATCTTCGACTTGCAGGTTTCTGTCACAATTCTTTAGCATCTGGTCTCACATCTTAATGCTGTTGATAGCCATCATCCTATGTTATTATTGTTTTTGGCAGGGCCAACATCGTTTGCACCTATCATTGAAATGGCATCAAGTATTGTTGAGCAGAGTGGTGGCCAGTACCATGTTTTATTGATAATTGCAGATGGACAAGTATGATTGCTTCCATAATATCTGGTTATATATATATTTGCTATTTGATGTTTTTCGTTTCATTATTCATTCTCATTTTCTCAGGTGACAAGAAGTGTTGAAACTGAACGTGGCCAGCTAAGTCCACAGGAGGAGAAGACTGTTGAAGCCATTGTAGAGGCAAGGTAATTTGTTTTTCCTTCTTACCCTGTTTCTCTGCTCCCTCTTTGTTCCCTTTTATTTGGCACTTACACATTTGTTTTGTTGCAGCAAGCTTCCGTTATCAATTGTGTTAGTGGGGGTTGGGGATGGACCTTGGGATACAATGAGGGAGTTCGATGATAACATTCCTGCTCGAGACTTTGATAATTTCCAGGTGGATGATCTCTTAGATGTTACTCTATAGGTTTTTCTTTCATATGTTTTTGGAGTCTTTTTCTTATGAGATTGGTATTTCATCATGCCACAGTTTGTGAATTTTATGGAAATTATGTCCAAGAATGTGAATACATCGAGAAAGGAGACAGATTTTGCACTTGCTGCTCTAATGGAAATTCCTTCTCAATACAAAGCAACAATTGAGCTTAATATATTAGGGTAACAAACAAAACTCTTCTTCCCGATGCTGTTTTCCAGAACTTCCTTTCATTTGAATTAAGACATTGTTTTTGTTGTGCTTGTAATGTAATTGTGCAGTTGTCACAAGGGCAATGTTCCGCGGAGGGTTGCCCTTCCTCCACCTTTATATGGTGCAGCTGCCTACAATAGCTCTAAACCTTCTCCGTCTACTAGTTTTAAGCCTAGTGTTCCTTCCTATCCAGTGGACAGCCCACCTCCCAGCTCAGCTCCACCTGCTCCAAGTTCAACTTATGATAATCAGGTGAGTTACTTCCTTGGTTGGAATTGGTTTTTAGAGTAAAAGACCAAGAGTGATATTTCATGTACGTTTACAAGAAAAGATTTTGTTTTAGTTTACTGGTTTTTGACTTGCGTTAGAATTTGAGAGTTCATCTTGTGCTTGCTTGCTACCATTTTCATTTAGTGGCACACGTAACTGTATCCGTATGGACACTTTTTTTTTCTTGGGATAATGCTCATTAGGAAATTTAATTGTGCTTGTTTTATATGTAATTTTTCTGGTTACAATCAGAAAAGTTCAGTTGTTATCTTTTGTTACATTCAGGTGTGTCCCATTTGCCTCACTAATGCAAAAGACATGGCCTTTGGATGTGGGCATCAGGTAGATTTCCTTGAATGTTCTCTGACATCTGTTGTAATATAGCTTTGAAGGTAACATGATAAGATATTGAATGAATTTGTTTTATGCATGGTCTTCTTTTTGTATTAGACATGCTGTGAATGCGGGGAGAGCCTTCAGTTATGTCCAATCTGCCGCAGTTCAATTCAGATGAGGATAAAGCTCTACTAAGCAACAGTTCCAACTCTGCAGGGTTTGTTCATTATTTAATTTTTTCAATTCTTTGTGATTCGTTATGTATGAGATCCACTGATTGCAGGTTTAGATATATGATGTGGATTGAAGGAAACTAAATCAGTGCTCCATGTACATTATTCTTAGTTCTAATTGTGCTCATGCAATTTAACCGAAAAGAAAAAATGAATTTGGTGGGAAAGAGATGGATGGGTCGTAGTTAATTTGGTAGGTGTAGTTGGTAAAGTGATGCATTACTTTCAGTTTGGTTACAGATAGCTGTAGGGGGTTAATGTATTGTATAATTTTTACTGATCTTAATTCTGGAATTCTATTTGTTTAAAATGAGAGTGAAGAAAAAATTCCTTATTTAATAAAGCCTTGTGTTCTGCGCTGAACCAAACTAGTTACTTTTGTTCCTCTAGTAATTGATATATACTCTTTTTGCTAACAATTATAAAGATGCAATTTTAACAATGAGTAGTAAAGACTGCCTTATTGGTTAAGACAAAAAATTGGAAAGCTTTGGAGTATCTATCTATTACATATATATATAAGAACTTGAAAATTAATAGATAATATGGCATAATACTAGACGTCTAAAGTCTATATGTTATTTTTCTAATTTTTCAAATTAATTTTGTTTGATATGATCAAACTATTTGTGTTTCTTAGGTTGAATTTTTTATTAGTGTTTCTTTTATACTATAACAAATAATTAATGCTACTTTTTCTATTAATTTCTATTATAATTGTTAATATATTGAATTAATAAAATTATTTACTTTTAGTTTTTTATAATGAATAATACTATCAAAATTAAAAGTTTATTATATTCATAATCTATTTTTATAAATAAGTTTGTAATAAAATATATAGAATGATGTGACTCAATATTAGATTTAAAATATTAACATAATTTATTATTATATTTATTATTTTCAAATTATTTTAATGTTTAATTTTCACTTTAGTTATAGTAAATAAAAACATATTTAAATTTATGAATTGTAATAAAATATTATCATTTTCAATAATTATAAAATGAATGATATTTTTAAAATATAATATTTGAAATAGATTATCCTATGATAACTTTATAAAAGTTTTAAAGTAATATTTTAAAACATGTTACTTTTAAAAATTTAACGTATATTTTATAGCAAAAATAATAAACAATATCAATACGTAGTTTATATTTAAAATTAATTTAAATAAAATTTTATTAATAAATAATTTGTACAAGATCATTAAATAAAATATTTCTATTATTCTTTATAATAGAATAATAATAATATTAATCATGAAGTTCACATTACTAATAAATTTATTTCATAGAAATATATAACAATGTTACATATCAAAATTTTAAATCACTAAAAATTTTAACAGTTACTTTATCGTTGAAATATAATAATATGAATTCAAATAACTTAAATAACAAAAATTTATTATATGACGTTTGAATTTCTAAATAGTTTATAATATATTATTTTTAATGTATTAATAAATGTATGAGATGATTGCGTAGATACGAATAAAGAAAATTTAAGAATATATTATTTGTGAAATAATATAGTCGCACGAGTGTATGTCTAGTTTGATTAATAGCTTGGGAGTATTATTTTTTTGGAAGCCACAATTAATTTGATGGAATAAAACCAAGTTTTAATTGATTTGCATTAGTTAGTTTAACTAAATAAGTAGAGTTGAATCTACAAGACGTTGAAATAGTTTTTAATTAAAAGTAGAATCTACATGACGTTGAAATATTTTTTAATTAAAATTAATTATTTGATAATAATAGTAACATTAAAATTATTTATGACTCAAGACAAATAAATAAATATTAAATAAGACTATTCTATTATTTATTTATGTATAGGTAATTTTTTTAACATAGATATAACTCACGTACATGAATAACATATATCCCCAACCACATACCTTCACATAGTTGGTTGGTGGGTTAAATTCTCAAATTTTTCATTTAAGGTATAAGATCATAGTTTGAGTTTCACAGCAGCAAACCCATAAAATTTTTTTTTAAAGAAAAGCAAACTCATAATATTTTTAATAAACTTACTTTTCATATTTGTAATACATTATAATTATAATAAATATCGAAAGTTTTTTTTAATGATATATTCATAAAATTTGAAGTATTATATTTTATTTATAAAATTTAGTAATTTTATTGTATTATTCAGAAAATCTTTTTAATGTACTTGATTTTAGTTTTAAACATTTTATTATACTGCTTCAATAAAAGTGATACTTTCATTGTTCACTTTTTCTTCTCAATTTTTGCTTATTAGAAAGTCCCTAATAAGTATGAGAGAGAAGGTGATTTCTGTCAACTTTGGTGCAGAGGTTGTCTACAGAAAATGGCGCGTAAAGTTTGGAAAAGCACACTTTTTGATGGACATGCGAGACGGGAGAAGTCGTGGGAATCAGGAAATATCGTTTGCGAAAAATTGGCTGCAATTTGAAATAAATATGGGATTTTTTTTTTTTAATGAGAACAGGGAAAGTTCAAAATTATTTTGCACCCAAAATTTATAATTATTTTTCCACCAAAATGAAAATTAAGCAAACTTTTAAATTTGCTTATTTTCAAATTACAAAATGGTTTTAATACATGCACACTACCATTTGAAAAGTAAAAACACCAATTTCAAAAAACTAAATGGATGGTGAACTTGTTAACGGTGAAGAAAATGATGATAGAGGGAAGTGATATAAGCATATTTAATTTAATTGACAACCATAACTCAAATACAAACATTTATTCAAAAGTTATTGGAAGGTTGCCGAACTAAAGAAATTATGTCAGGAGTTGCGACCAAATTCTCCATTTCTAGGGCATCTTATTTTAAGATCAAGGGAAATGGTAAAATTGGCGATTGCAATTCAGTGTCTAAAGTTGAAACAAGGGGAAGGAAAATGAAACTTATAGATCAATTGACTTTAAAGGCACATCCTCTAAGTAGAAGGCAGTTAGTTAGATGTCTTGCAATTGAGTTAGGTGTATCTACATTCATTGTTCACAGGTGGTTTAGAGAGGAGAAACTAAGGCTCATTCAAATGTTGTTAAACTCTACTTAAGGAGGAAAACAAGATCGGTAGAGTCAACTTTAGCCTTGCAATGCTTGACAAAGATACATTACCTACTGTTTGTGCCATAAATTGAATTTTCGGTTCAATTCAATTTTAGTTGGGTTTAATTCAAGTGATAGGTTCAATTGTAATTGAATTTACTTGTAACTGGGTTCAATTGTAATTGGGTTGGATTATTATTGTATATGGGCTTAAGTTTTTTAGATGCTGGACCTTTGGATAGAGAAGTCAGATGGCCGAAAGTTAAAGCTCTAGTCAAATGGAAGACTCTGAATGACTTCCAGAGGTGGTTAATTGCAGTTATGAAGTCAAAGCGCATAAACAAAATAAAAGCAAAATGTGGAAAGTGGAGCTCTGGAAGTGCCATGATGGAAAACATTGAAGGGAAAACTTACATAACTACTTTGTATTTCTGTATAAATAGCTAGCTTTGTAGAACAACACAACAACAACAATTCAATCAATCAACACAACAAATCAAACCATACCCTGGTCTTTAAACTTTATCTGTAATGGATCACTTGGTCGACTTTGTCCTAAGTATCTAATACAATCCTTTAATTTTAATACAACTTATCTTTGTTTGATTAGCATCCAAAGATTTGTTTATTAAAATTACCCTTTCATAATCACTTGCTTCTACCGACTCTTCAGTCCAGGAACAAGCTTTTTGCGTTATCATTCATTTCCAGTTTATTTAATCCTGAAAAGATAAAACCAAGACTTCTTACGATTGATTTAATCCTGGAAAGAAAAATCCAATTGTTCTCTAGTCGATTTAATCTTGGAAAACGAAAATCAAATCATTGAGTTGTGTTATATACATAATTCAATACCATCCAAACACAGAACTTTCTTAGGAATGCTTTGGGGAAGCGTTTACCGTGAAACTAACTCACAATCCAAGAAGATATATTGGAGCGCATACTACAGTTGGTGTACTTATATACCAGGCACGCACTTCGTGCACATTCAAGCTTAGCTAGCCAAAGATTTGAACCTCTTAAAAGAAAGTTTGAACAATTTTTTTGGCACACCTGCTTAAAAGGCACCTAAAGTTGTTTAAGCTCCAAAAAAGAGGCCTACAATCTTTTTTGGCACGCTCGGTAGGACTATGCAAGATTGCAAGCGTTTCTTTTGTATTTTTCTACTAATTATTCTACCATTTTGCAGGTTCTTTCATTATGACTCACAAAGGACTCTGTTCAATTGTTTGTGAAAAAGAAAACATTACCGAATCAAGGAATTGGGAAGAAGGTCCTATTGGTATAGGCCTTGAAAGCTCTCTAGAGGAAGGAAAAATCTGTTTCCAACAAGACCAATAGCAGATAATCATTTAGTTGAACCAATAACCAAAGCAGCCAAGGAGTCTCCAGTAAATTTTATGAATTCTACTGAAGTTAATAACAATATGTTTGTAACTACTGCAGATTCCAAAGCTTTTGAACAGAAGGTAAAGAATATGTTTTCTAACACGCTCAAGGTATTTGATAAATGAAACATACCCATTAAGTCTTTTGCTGGCAAAACCAAAAGTGCTGTAAGAGAAAGCAATTTTGATGTCCAAATTATCAATGAGCAACTCAGGGGAAAATCGTCTTGAAGCTTTACGAGGGGCAAGACAATTGCCAATGCTCAACTTGAAGAGAGACACTTCAATCCACAAACATCAAGAGCCTTTTCACCAACTACCAAAGGTTCCTAACCAAGGCAGTCATTCATTTAGCGGCCATCAAATTTCACTAATGGCCTTCGGTGGTACTACCAATCCAGGAGCCTGTGAGGCTGATATTCATGAAAATTAGCTGTTGACAAGTTTTGGGAGGCTCGAGAGGAAGGGAGTTCTTGGAGTTACCTCTAGTGGACTCGACAATTCCTTTAGAGATGATCCATTTCTGGTTGCAATTTGCTAGTGAACATGAATGCTCTGAGAGAGGTTGTTCAGGAGTTTTATGGGTCAGACTTGCGCCAAATTGGCCATTTAGAGTTCATTAAGCCCTATCCAGACTATGTTGATACAGATAATCCATATCCAAATGGATACCGCATTCCTGACTTCACTCTATTCTCTGGAGAAGAAGGAGTCAACTTTAGAACACATAGCAAGATTCATAATTTAGTGTGGAGAATCGGCTAACATGGAGAATTTTCCTTACTTGAAGTTTCAGCTATTTCCTAACTTTTTGATAGGTGCTACTTTCTCTTGGTATTCGTCTCTTCTAAAGGACTTAGTTTAGACATGGCACCAGATAGAGCTTGTGAATACTCGAATTTTGAGGCTAGAAAAATGGATTTCCGCAGACCGCAAACAGTCAAACCGGACCGGACATTTTCAAAAAACAGTGTCGGAAATATGCCTTCATGGTACTTGAAATGTCCGGAATTTTACGAGGGTCATAGAAATGCCCTCGGAAAAGCCATCGGAGTCCCAGAATATCCCGAAAAGACTCCGGAATGAAAAACGCGCGATTTGCGGAAGGAAGGCACCCCTGGCCGCCCTCCACGGTAGCCTTGGCCGCCCTCTGGAGGTAGCCTGGCCGCCCTCTAGAGGTAGCCCAGGCCGCCCCCAGGCGCCCTCCAAGGGCAGCCCTGGCCGCCCTCCACGGCGCCCCAGGCCGCCCTCGGTTGACTTTTGGCTGAGTTTAACCCTATAAATACCCCCAAAACTTCATTTTTCTTCACACCTTGAACTGTGTTGACAGTCGCTCTCTTCTTCCTTTTTGCCTACGGTGATTTTTCATCTCCAGGCAATTCTTTACTACTTTCTGCATTGCATTGTTGTGATAACTTGCATTTTCATTCATAAAACATATAAAAAATAAGTCCAATCAAGTTGAAGCTAAGGAGCGGACGCCAATTGCCTTAGGTACGTTTTGAAACTTTATCTCTTTGATTTAACTCTCTCCTACCTCATCTTCTATCATGCATATATAACATATTGCATTGCATAAACACACTTTTTGGCTAATATGCCATCGTAATTACTTATTTTGGCCGCCGCGCCACCTAAATTAAATCTTTCGGCCATACCGCCGCTCAAATAACCTTTTGGCTACAATGCCTAAACAAACACACTTTTCGGCCGCAGTGTCATACCAAAAATCATATTTTGGCCCCTAGGCCTAACAAACCTCTTTTTCCCCAGTAAAAACACACAAAAACACACTTTTTGGCCAAAAGGCCTAAAAATCAACCTCCCCCAGTGGAGACATCAAAAATCACAATTTTCGACCACGGAAGTCACGAAACTCCTTTTTTCGGTCAATTGACCAATAAGATCACATTTTTGACCACAGAAGTCATAAAACTCCTTTTTCGGCCACAACGCCTACAAAATACAATTTTCGACCACGGAAGTCATAAAACTCCTTTTTCAGCCACAGCGCCTAAAAAATACAATTTTCGACCACGGAAGTCATAAAACTCCTTTTTCAGCCACAGCGCCTACAAAATACAATTTTCGACCACGGAAGTCATAAAACTCCTATTTTGGCCACAGCGGCTACAAAATATAATTTTCGACCACGGAAGTCATAAAACTCCTTTTTCGGCCACAGCACCAACAAAATACAATTTTCGACCACGGAAGTCATAAAACTCCTTTTTCGGCCACAACGCCTACAAAATACAATTTCGACCACGGAAGTCATAAACTCCTTTTTCGTCCACAACGCCTACAAAATACAATCATTGACCACAGAAGTCATAAAACTCCTTTTTCGGCCATAACTTAAAAAACACAATTTTCGACCACGGAAGTCATAAAACTCCTTTTTCGGCCACTAGGCCTACATTTCGACCTCGGACGTCGATAAACTCCATTTTCGGCCCTAAGGCCTAAAATCACTTCCACACACTCATATCATGCATACACAACCTCCATCGCCTTTAAAAAGGCACATTCGAACTACATTGACCTTGATCTCTCATTCGAACGAGTAGGCATATTCGAGATATAATGTAACACCTCTATCTAATAATCCTATGTCATAAAACAGGCCATTTTTTTTATCATACGTCGGATGATGTTACTACTAATTATATCTTTCAAACATATACATATACATATACATATATACATACATATACCAATAACATATATATAGCATGCTATTATACATTCATCATTTCTTTAAACCTATTAAGGATTCATTTAGCCATTCACAGAACTATAAACATTTAAAAGCATATAGAACATTTTACATATAACATCACATGGATATACCATTAGTTAATTCAAAAGTTATAAGCATAACATTTCTTAATTACATGCCAAAAACTACATAATGTTATATTTACATAACAAGACAAAAACATGCTAAATGCAATTTAATCACTAAGGACAGTGGGAGGAGAGAGGCCTAGAATTCCTGCTGGACCGACCTGTGCAAAAGTGAGTGAAGCCTCAGTACTTCACTCGGACTGTAGACCTGAAACACATATTGCGATTTTGATGAGTCGCATACTCAGTAAATGTAAACCACATTTAACAATAAGCACATAAAAGCAATAATATCATATAAATCCACAACATTAAATTATAAATATCAAACCTGGTTTATCATGACAGCACCTCTGCCATATATCCATAGCTGTGATTATAATCATCACTATTATATAACTACAACGGTTATATAATCCACATTTCCATATACCAAATTTTCCATATAATCACTTTTAATATATAATCATCTAATTATGCAAAATGTGCTATATGTTATGTAATTCTTTTTATTGTTTGGTTGTGATTATCGACTCAGAGATTTGCCCCGGGAATTTCACCCATATCAAACCTGTAGCTGGATCCAGCAGTTGAGCGAGACACCGGAATACCGTAGGT
>CANUEY010078555.1:0-63435 GCA_948099555.1 Croton setiger
AGTTAGGTGAACTGAAAAGATTATGTAAAATTATGGAGTTATAAGGGAAGTCCAATGATGAGTTAGGTAGTGTCGTGGAGTGATCTCTGCTAAATAGCCCAATCTTTGGTCCATGCCTCACCCATGTGCTCTCCTAAATTAACTCATTTCCACCTTCAATCATTTTTATTCAGAAGAAGGACAAACATATTTATTCATATTTTTTTTCTCAATCTTAAAAAAAAATATTAGACTAAAACTTATTGAAAAGTGACTAATCATTCCCTTTTTTCATTGTATTTATCATTAATTCATAGTTTAGAATGCATCATACGCAAATTTGTGTATGATTAATTATCTGTTTAATTCTTTGAATTACGTACATATGATAAAATTAATTATGATAATTTTTTATAAAGACGGTTAATGAATAAGGTAATAAAGTGTGTTATACGATGTAAGTAGTTTTTTTTTTTTATTGATAAGAATCAATCTTAAAACTTTCATATCTTATCATTTTGGTAGGTAACTTTTTAATAGGCAAAATTATAATAACTTTAAAAAAATTTAGAATTATTACTACATTGATAAGATAAAATAATAATATTTCAAAAAAATAAAAAGAAATTAAAATTTCAATTGATAGCTTTAGACTTATAAATTTCAAATATTGTTTTATTTCCCCCAATTCTACTATGTTACACCGAAAAGTACAAAATCGTATGATTATTTTTTATTGGAGCCACTGAAAATAATCACGTCACTAACTAAACCATATCATATTTGAAAGAGCTCGACGAAGCAAGTGGCGATGAGAAGTCTATTAGCAAGTGGCGATGAGTTGAAGTAACTGCCAAAAGCGGCATCTCTCTCTTCCTTGCAACGTGGGTACCGTCTTACACAATTTTTTTTTCTTTTTTAAGAAAATAAAAATATTTTATTACAAAAGGGATCAATATTTCTAAATTGTTAAACTCATGTGCTATTTAGCAAATGTAATTATGTAAATATTGAAAATATGTTATAAATTATCATTCCCTATATTTTAATTAATCTGCCCACTTCGGAAATGTGATAAATTAATTACTTTACCAAACACTTAACTACTTATTCATATTCCTCAAAAAGAAAAAACTACTTATTCATAAATCAACGTATATTATAAATTATTACTTTTTTTAGTAAAAAATTAAAAGCAAGTAACTAAACCAAACAACTCAAATGTCAATTAAAGAAGAAACAACTTAAATAAATTTTTGATGCAAAAGAATAATAAATACATTTTTTATATTAGCAAAATATATTTATAGGATAAATTTAAGTCTTATAGTAAGAGGTGTGAAATAAATAAATAATATATTTAATGTATTTTATCTAATATATTTATGATAATTTTAATAATAATTACTATATTGAAATAAATATAAAATTTATTTTAAATGTTAAAGTGGTCTAAATTCGCTTAAATAAATGTTGGGTTCAAAATCTATTGTATATAATTATTCCACTCAAAGACTCACATACTAATATCGGTACGTGACTTAAGTCGGTTTCAAATTAATTGGGATAAAGCTTAAAAAAAGTCCAGGCAGATTAAAAAAAAAAAAAAGGGTAATAATAAGATTTAAAAAGCACCAAATGTGTAATATAATTGTAGCATCCATGAATCCAGCAATTTAAGTGATAATAAATTAGAAAAAGAAGTAGGGTAGTCCATGACCTTTTTCACCTACTTGTCAGCGTCTGAATTCAATATTAAGAGAAGACAATTTGCCTAACCTTACTTATGCACCCTTGTCTTTTTCTTAACTACCAACCACAGCTGTTGGACCTATTCCGACAACCCATCCTCTCCGGTTCAACCGGTTCAGTGTTCATTCATGTTTGAAAAAATTTTACTTCCTTAAAATGTTTGTACTACTAATTAAAAGTCTATTACCATAATTTTGTAGATAGACCCTATTTTAAACCCTCCCAAAAATTGGTTGGCCCAATTAATTTCAGTTTTTTTCATGAAATGTTCATATTTTAATAAATTATTTATAACTAAAAAAAATTCTTATTTTATACAAAATATGATTTTTTTTTAAATTTATTAAAATTTAGAGTGCTATTATGTCAAAATCCGAAGATAAAATGACTCAAACCTTGTATACATTTTGGGTTGAACCGACCAGTCAAATCCGGTCCAACAACTTCGGTACCAACATATATTGAAGTTAAAATGCCTGAATTTCCACTCACTTTCTTTCCATCTTCTCCAACTTTCTTTGTGTAAAGCAAATGGGTAATGCAGGTTCATGTGCACCTTCCTTAATCTCCACAAGTGGAGCAATAAAGATCTTGCTTTCAAATGGAACCTACCAACTCTACACAAAACCAGTAAAAACAGCTCAAGTAATGATGGAAAATCCAGGCCAATTTGTATGTCAGTCTACAAGCCTTAAAGTTGGTCAAAGAATTCATGGCTTACCAGCTGATCAAGAACTTCAAAAAGGCCAAATTTACTTTCTTCTTCCTATGGACTTGCTTTACTCTGTTTTAACCCAAGATGAACTTTCTTCTCTTTCTTGTAAAACTTCAAAAGCTTTCAGATTTCATAATCATTTTGGAAAGATTATTTTTCCTGTTTGTATATTTCCATCGTCGGAGGTTAATAATAAGAGTGAAGTAATTCAAACAGAGTCTAAAGGTACGCTGCAGCTTGAAGAAATGTTTTCTAAGCAAAGATCATGGAAGCCTGCTCTTGAAACCATTCTTGAAACTCCTTCTAGTAGGTTGCTTTGATGCAGAAGAACAACTCTTCTTCTTCTTTTTCATTTTTGTTTTTTTGGTTAAATTCTTGAAACCCATTCTTCTATTTTTGGCTGATATTATATAATATGTAAATTAATTATTCTTACAATTCATTTTTTTTATTAAAATTTATTAGATTTTCTTTAAATTATGTGAAAAAGGCAGAAAAACTAAGGCAACAATCGTTGAAACTGACATTTCTTTATGCTAATAGCCACATATATAGCCAAAATAATTTATGGTTTTGTTTGTGATATTCTAATTTTTCAGATCAAGTGAGTATAGAATTTCACGTTCCAAAATCTGTCAATTGTTTGTTGATGCTGAGCTATTTCCGGTACTGTTGTATTGATAAACTTCTTGTGATTTTTGTTAAAAAAAAAAATATGGAAAAATTACAAATCCATCCATATAGTTTGACAAATTATATTATCTTATCCCTCTAATTTTTAATTTAGAATATATAATTTTTACACTTTTCTGCCATTAAATTAATTCTCTATTCCTTCTGTCGTAAACTGCTATAATTGAGTCAAATAAAAGTACAATTATGTAAAAATTTTTAAAAAAAAAACTTAAAAATTAAGAATTTTTTATTATTTTATCTTGTGAAGATGAAATTTAATTTCCGCAAATTACACTTTAAATAATAAGAAGAATAATTAGATGCTAATATAAAATTTCACAACTTTTAATTTTTAAATATGGGATAATTAAGTTATTTTCTGTCTGGATATTACTCAAGTTGAGATGGGACTAGACAACAAAGTCCAATTCCAATGATAGCAATGTAGACGAATTAGTGGAAAGAGCCCCAGGTTCAATTTTCACTTGTTGCTGTGAATGTTTAGTCATTTTTTAAAAAATATAATTTAATTTCGTAATTTTTTAGGAAAAATAAAGAAAACATAACATAACACTGTTTTTTGTTTCAAGGATAGTCAATAATGCTGTGGTCTATAACATACGTTTGTGAAACAAAACCTTTATTTGTAGAAGTTGTTGTTACTACACTTCATAGCACTACTTTAATCAACTTCTATAACCTTCTTAGAAATAATTGCACCATTAGATTCTGCTACAAATCCTACCTTAATCAACTGAATAATAGGGAAAGGAAGCAAGAAAGAAAAACACTTAGTTGTAGATTTAAAGCCTGCTAGAAAGTTGCTTCTAAAATTCTTTGTACAGAGCAAGCACTTGTAGTAAACTTATGACCTTTCCATCTATTTCTTTGCTATGAACAAAACTAAGAAAGATCCAATGTATACCTAGATCAAGATCAAGTTCAGCTATTGTATAAGGATCTTGAAAAAAAAAAAAAAATTCCAATACTATCCTGAAACTTAAATCATTTCGAATCCCTCTACATAGATGACACGTCACGGATATAGTCCTCCCACATACTGCTCGCAATTGAGTCTCGCAACTGCGAACAATATTCAAGCTGTTCTGCCTCGAAAGCAATGTCCACACCCTGGTTCTCAACTTGCATGATTGATTGTTCCCCATCCAATGGTGGCAAGGGTTCTTCAATTTCTAGTAAATTATCCTGTTCGTACATTCTAAAAATCAGGTCATCTGGCTTCTCCCTACGGATGTAATTGTGTAAGGCACATGCTGCAACAACCAATTTAACCTGTGTCTGCAATGGATAAGGAGGTGCCGACATCAATATAGGAAAGCGTGCCTTCAGAGCCTCAAAGATATGACGAGTGGCGTTTCTCAACAATGAGTGCCTCTGATTGAATAGTTCTCTGGGTTCTTGGGGATGATATACACCGGAAAGCTCATTTGAATGATGAGGAATCCCATCATATGGGGCAATGAAACCAGGCATATTTGCATATTTACCATCTAGCAGGTAGTACTTACCTGCATCATTACATATATTCACCCCACGAAAGCAGGAAATATTGGGGAGTCAAAAAGAGCACCAACTATATAATAACGTATTCAAGGATAAGATTGATATATTAAATAAAGCACATTTTACATGATGGTCATATAACACAATAACAAAACATATTAAATACCTTCAGGGACCTGCAACTTGTTTCTCCTTGTAAGAGCAGAGTTTAGAACTCGCAAATCTGATGCTGAACCTTCCCAGCCAGCTAATACATAATGAAACTTCAGGTCAAATGAGCAAGCGGCCAGAACATTTTGTGAAAGCAATCCATTCTTGTTACGGAATGGCCCTTGCTCGTCCACACCCACCATGACAGGAATATGTATACCATCAACTGCTCCCACACAATCCTATTTGTAAATGTTTAAAGTGAGATACATGAAACCCTTAAAGGAGAAACTAGATTCTAATTACAAAAGTAATACCTTAAAATATGGATAGAATCTCGGATCTTCTGAAATTTCTGGTGGAATGTCAGATCCTGGAGGCTGAAAGAAATCTAATGAAATTGCTATGATAGAATTCAAAACATTGTTGAAATGACGGCTAATAGTTTCTCCTGAATACCGGAACAATTCTTGGACAGCTCGAGTCCGTAGATTATGGCCAATAATGAACAGGAATATGGCTATCTGCTCCTCAATCTTGATTCTATTTGTATGACGTAGTAGACCCTTGGCTTGCAGAATATCACATAACTTGTAGAATACTTGCTTATCCATGCGAAAATTTTCCAGGCAGCGGTCACTTTCACCACTTAGTACTTCATCTACAAATTTGGTACCATTAGTGAGACTTATACTCAGTTCTTTTGGCATATAATTTCCAAAAATTCCATCCTTCTCCTCATCAGAAGTCTCCATGATGAAACAAAATTAATCTCTGCAAACAATATGCAGCCATCAAATAAATGAAAAGTTAGATTAAAAAAGGATTATTTCAAGTTAAGAGAAGGAAATAAGTATGACAAAGAAAATGGATAAAACAAGGCCTATGTCAAACACACACACACTGTCATGGAGAACTCTCAACATGTTTTACAACTGAAAATGCCTGATCTTTCTCATATTTACTCTTAGCAATTTTTATCATTTCTCAATTCTTTTCTCTTCAAGTGTCCAATATTCCTTTTTTTTCCCCTTTGTACTTTTTAGGCCGTGTTGCTATCTTATCAAAGCACTAATGCTAAGACAATTTTGCAATGTGGCACGTCTTTCTCTTCTTTTTTTGGTCTCCTTTCTATCCTAAATCCATTGTCTTATATTTTTTTTCCTTTATGTCTACATCTGAATGTTAGACTTGGAACTTAGAAAAACTAGTCAACATAGTAGGACTGAAAAAAGAAAAAACTAATCGACAAAAAAAAAAAGCGCATTCATAAATAAAAGGACAAGAAGCAAAATAAAAACATTCAAAAATAAAAGGAAAAGGTATTTTTATTTTTTTTTTTAAAAAAAAAACCTTGAACCGTTTTATTCAAGTGCTAATTTCCTGCAAATATTATACAACGTCCAGGAACCAGGTTATTGAAAGAGAGTTCTGGCTTTTCTGCACGTGAAATCACATATCACGTACCTATGTTTTCAACTAAGTCCAAGAAGTGAATTTAATTCAAATAATACAATTAAATTAAGCAGCAGAAAAACATCAAATTTAAGGTAAAATATAACAATTCATTTAATGCCACCCATCTTGTAATATATCAACCGACAATAGAAATGTGAACAGAAAATGTGATTATTTGATACCATCATTTCCATATTATATCCATAGACCACACTTATTCGTAGTCATATTCTGATCCTGGACAAGTGAAGGCAAACAAAGTAACATTTTCCCCTCCTCCGATCAATACATTGTATTTATTTTATTTATATGCCGCTAACCAGAAAAAGTTTAGCTATGAACAGCTAAGAAACTCTTAGGTAAGACTCACCAGTAAAATATTGCCATAAATTTTTCATAAACTAGCTATTGGGTTTGCTACTCAGATCATAACAAGATATCAGACTTTGATCTCTGAAACAGATTGGACCAGAATAGTGATGTTTGCCCAGGGCTAGTGAATAACCTAGCACACAGCCATCCTAATGTAAAACCAAGTCGCAGTAGGCACCAAAGCTGCAGTCATAGTGGGATGTTATGATCCTAGTTGCAAGCCATGGGAATTGGGCCTCAAATTCAAAGTATGAATATGACATTCGACTTTGGGGTTTATAAACTTGGCTTTCAAGCCACAGTAACTAATTTTCAAGGTTAGGTCATCCCAAGGTCCTTTTACAAGCAATGCAGTTCTAAAAACGTATTAACGGTCACTGAAGAAGTTAAAGGATCAATTACTTATTTATTTTTATTGGGACCCATGGGAAGGACTGATTTGAGGATGAGGAATTAGTATACTAACTCGCTTTATTCCTTCCCCGTTCTAAATTTAACCAATCGAAATCTTTTTTTTTTTAAGAAATGTTGCAACAGGATATATTATTTTGTTTTGCAATTGACAGAATACCTGCAAATAAATTGTGTAACCACAACAATAGTGAGTTGGTCATGACCTTATATATATTTGAAAACATAAATCTCAACTAAGAAAGGCACCAGCTATCTCACTTTTATCAGCAATTGAACCTCAAAATTCAAGGAACATAAATTGAAGGGAAAAAAATCTCGAGTGTTAAAGAAATGAACACTGTCTCACAGGGCATAAGCCTGAGACCCAAAAATTTTAAAGCTTTAAGTACATTGAAAAGCAAACATGATTGATCAAGAAGGGAAAAACATTTTCATTCCTCAAGTTATTATACAAGCTTGATGACTATCACTTCAGAAGATTGCACAAAAACAAGATAAGAGATAGGCAGGAAATAAGAGATCAAATTGGGAAAAAAAAAAAGACACCAAGAAAATCTGATCCCAAACTTTATCAAATAGAACAAAAGGGCACAATCTTAACGCAATGCTGAAACATCAAATTCTAAAACCCTGATCTACTACTCTAGATATCAACAGATAATATGGTAATTAAAAGTCCACTATCCCGATCATGATTTTCCTACCTCTAGAAGGAAAGGCTTTTCCCTTTTTGGCCGGTTGTGGGCGAGGAGGGATTCGAAAACTAAAATGGTTTGATAGAATGACACCGCATTATCCGAAATTTCCATCTCCAGCAACAAATATCCAAAATTTAGGCAAATTTCAAAGTCAAATAAAAATCAAGAAAACAGTCTAGTCATAAGAAAAGCCTATTTCAGTCAGTTCCAACAACAAGATCATATGCATTGACAGTTAAAACTTAAAAACAAAAACAGCTAACCCAAATACCAATAAACCATTACAAAAGATGGAAAAGAAAACCTAGCAGTCTTTTACAATGAATTTGAAAAGGTGAAAACGAGGTTTTGCAATCAATATCATCAGCGATTAGACGATCAGAAATGAAAAGAAGAGCCCAGTGCATACATACCTGGAACAGTTGCGTAGTGTATAAACAGTGAAACGGCAAGTCGTTGTTTCTCTTCTGTTTTGGGTGGGAAAATTTTGGAGCAGTGGAGATATAGTGAGACTCTCTGATATTTCTGAAACACGCGTATCTGAGAGTTTAGTTTGGAGGTTTTTCTTTTTTTTATCAGTTTTATTATTATTAGTGTTATTTTTATTATTTTGTTATTAAATGCAAAAACTTAGTGCCAGCTAAGGTGACTTCGGTTGCTGAGTGTGCTACGTCAGCACGGCGGTTTTGCGTTATAGGAAAGGTGGGTCCAGTGGAGCTCAAGTAGCATACATGGGCTCACATTAAGAAGAGACAACATAAAGATAATTTTCTCACGTATTTCTTAATGTAGGTTAAAAAATCCTTGTTAGTATATATGATTCCACTAAATTTCTTGAATAAATTCAATTTTTTTTTTAAGGAAAAATATATGAAGTTGTAATACTAGGAATTCAATCGTGAGAAAAGTTTTTAGTGGTTGTGCTTTTGGAGACCTTAGAGGAAAGCCTACTAGGCTGCGGATCCTATTTTGATCTCACTTCGGCTGCCTCATACGTCGGAGCATCCTTGTTTCCCCCTTTTCCCATGCCCTCCTGATAGCCCTTAGATAACTTGCAAAGTTTTTCCATTTCTCTTCTATGGTAATTTTCAATTTGCTTAATTTCATCAATTAATTAATCGTTCTGAGTCATCAGCTGATGAATAAATGATTTAGCTACTAAAATTATAGAGACTAAATGACAAGCGATTGAGGTGATTGTTGGGTATGTTTCATAGCCATAAGTTGACACCCTACTTCATGTTCTATGGCATAGCTGAAGGGTAACTCAGGTAGTAAAGAAATGGTGGGTAGTATCTTGTGAAGCAAGGCACCATTTCACCCATGCTCCCAGTTTCCGTTATGTTGAATGCTAGCTTGGAAGACAATGATTGTGCCACTAGTTAGGGTGTTTCTTGTAGGATCATTAGAGGGGAGTTTCCTAAGGTTATGTTTCATAAAAGTGGTGTTAGCGGTGAGCTTTTTAAGTGACTATACTGAAAAAGTGTGACGGTTTTGGCTGTTGCTGACACAGTCTCATATGCATTCGAAATTTCATCTACACATTTGTTAATTCAAAATAAATTAGAAATATGGATAATCAATTTACTAATAATTTTTCGCATACGATGACCTTAAAACTGTTGAATTAAAGTTGGAGACCTGCAACGAGAGGATCGTGGTAGCGAGAAATTAGGAATCTGACTTTATTCAAACTCCTCTGAAATGCACTACCTTAATTTGATGTCCCTAATTGTTTGGGTTAAACTGGATTTGACACCTTAGGTAACAAATATCATACAAAAAACACTTACAGGAAGCTCTAGTTCTCCCACTCGCTTGAAAGCATTTCAGCTTCAAAAGACATTATGAACTTCTTTATCAGAGTCTATTTTATGATGCCTTTGAAATTGATTGAATGTTTCTCAATATAGTTGGTGGGATCACTTAGTAAAGAAGAAGCAACATGTTTTCATCAAACATTGGCTCTGGTTAGCTTTTTTCTTTTCATATTTCTAGTAATTGTTTGCAATTTTTGTATTGTTCTAGCGATAGTCATGATCAATTTGAGAAACTATTAGAATATGAAGTTTAAGGTAAAATTTTAAATAAGAAAGAATATAGTCTGTACAAAATAAAGTTCCAATTTTAATAAAAAAATTTAAGAGTATCATTATGTAAAGCTGAATTATAATAAGAAGCATCAAAATATCATTATATTATTCAACCAGTTGATACCATACTTTCCAACAAATAAAAGCCAAATATATAATTACGTGATCATCTTTTGCACGATTTTTTTAATGACGTGTGATCCATCAGACATCTGTTATTTAATTTTACGATCTATTAAACAACGATTCCAGGATTAAGTGTGTAATTTTTACTCATATAGTCATTTTTTATCTCAACACCAAAACAAGTAAATGAGTATATTAAATCGAAATTATTGATATGACTATTTTGTTTTTGTTTAGTGGAACTTTTAGACACATTTTTATTCTTTCTGATGATCAGTTGTAAAAATTAAGACCACCGATAATTTACTAGGTAAAGACAATACTCTAGATATCTTTGAATTTATATATCATAGTCCAAAATGAGAAATATTTTGGTTATCAAGGTGGATCGAAACAACCTAAGTTGTGTGTTCAATATTTGTTCTTGTTATTTTAGGATGCTCATGTGGTTGGACAAGAAAAAGTAAGTGTAGTTTTTTTTAGTTTCTTTCATCAATATCAATCTTGTGCAATAGGATATGGTAATTTTCGTTGCAATTTTTTACAATCAAGAACAAAACTCTTACAAATTCCGACCAAATTAAGAAAATATCTATCATAGAAAATATCTATGATATAAAATTTTATTTTGATCTTTAATAGACACATAAACTGCATGTATTCGGAGTCAAACCAATCCAAATGTCTAATAAATTAGAAAATAAAAAGATAAATGTCTAATAGACCCGCAGTTAGGGAATCCACGTGGATATATATCCGGCCTAAAAAAGGAATACAGCACCTCTTTCGTTGGAATCTCTACGTCTTGTATACGTAGACAAAAATCCAAGACAGGCAGTCAGGCAGAGTGCGTGGCGGTGGCGACACCTCTTTGTTCTTATCTGGACGCACACTTTTTTTGTCATCGTAACTTATAACACGTCAGCCTGAACAAACTCTGACCGAGCCGAACATTTAAATTCATTAAACTCGAGCTCTAATTCGTTTCCAACTTACACTTGAGCTTGGCTGCTTCAATTATTGGTGAGGTTACGAGCTTTGGTTCGTGAGTTAAGCTCGAAATGAGCTCTAATTTCGATTCAAATTCGGCCCCCGATTAACCAAATTAAATTATCGTTTTTTTTTTTAATATATGTTTATCAAATTACCAATACGGTGATACACGATAATTGCATAGGAAAGATTCCCCGCTTCTGGGATATGCATCAAATCATTTTACTCTCACATGCTTCACACTAAAAAATTGTAACATTAGAATTTAGATTACCGCCTCCGTCTTCTCTCTTTCTCACCTTCTTCTAAATCAGTCTTTTCGGAATCAATCTTGATTCAAATCTTGATAACTTGCTAGAGAACAGAAATATTTATAATCAACTGCTAACCGGAGCCACTTGACCACCAATAATGGCGTTTCAAAATCCTGGTGTTGTTGGATTCTTTGGCTTGGACCATATTAGTCTGGATATGGCGCGTAATCTTGTTAGTTCTGGCTACAAGGTTCAGGCTTATCAGGTAATCGTTTCTGTTCTGTATGGAACGATTAATCCATTTTCTAATTTTTAGTAAAAGTGGATGGGAGGAAGAAGAGATAATTACTTTATTTTCTTTTCCTAGTGTTTGGTTGGTGAGAAACGTATTTGAAGAAATGAAAGCAGCTTTAACAATGACGAGTTCTGTGAATTATATATATACTTTTTCTGTAATTTTTATTTTCTGAAAGATGATTGAAACGTAGCTAGTTCGAATGAAGGAAAGTAATTTATATAGCTGATCAAAATAGTTTGGACTTAAAGTTAGTTGTGTTAACTTGAAGTTTTAAAATATTAATTAACTACATTTGTTCGATGGACTGGTTGATGCTTGACTTGTGTTCTCATTTTGCAGGTAGGGAGCTCTTTGTTGGATGACTTTTCAAACCTGGGGGGAATTAGATGTCTTAACTCACATGAAGTTGTGAAAGGTAATTTTTTTTTTTGGGTTAGGTTTTGATAGTTCTGGACTAAATCTATACTAGACATCACTCTATATTTTCAACATTGTATATAATACAACACGTTTTTGATATGCTTACTAGTTGTGAAGGTTTAATGTGTATTTCACTAATTGGTTTTTGCTAATGCAAGAATATGATTATTGTTTGAGGCTTTAGTCTCCTCTTGTACATGTCCTCATCTTGCATAACTATACTCCCCTATACTTGCATTTATTTTTTATAACTATGACCTCAGCTGAACAAAGCTAAATCTTGGACCATCCAATATAATACAAAAAAAAAAAAAGGGGAAGGTTTCACTCTGATCCATCTAACTGTTGGACGAATCAACGAATCAACTGCTTTCATTTATTAAATGATTGTCATAAAAGGCTTTCTGTATGGAAATAAGCATGCACTCATATTACAAATAGGTTAACTACAATAACAAGAAGGATGAATCTGTGCATATGATGGGATTGCAGTACTTAAGAATCAACATGCACAGTATCTATCTATGTTAACTTGTGTGGTGCTAAATAAACATTATAAGGTTTATGTAAAATATTAAATAAGAACTATGTATGTCAATGATAACTTATTAACAGCAAATAAAACATGAAATCGGACATTATCAATGTATGGTCCTCTGAAAAAGAGGGTGGAAAAAAAGAAAGAAAGAAAAGGAGGAAGAGAAACTGGAAAGGAGATGATGCCATTAAAGTTATGTTAGGGAGCTGCTGTATTCAGGGTAGTTTTATTTAGTATTCTATTTTCTTTTACCTTATGTGTAATAAGCAGACGGGAATCAATTTCTTTAATTGCATGTGATGGTTAAGCAAGTTCTTTATTATGGCAGGTAGTTATTAATCTTTGGTCTTTTATTTTAGTTGCTTATGAGGCTTTCACTAATGAAAGATGTAAGCAGAGACCATATAATGCTCTTAAACAATGTGAGATAGTATGATTTTCTTTTCTTGAGCTCCATTCCTTTTTTTAATTTCATCAATAAACCATAACTAGATCCAAATTTGGGATAATAACATTTGGTATTAAGCCAGTACTATGGGGATTTACAAGTTCTTCTGCAGTATTTTCAAGTATTTTGTGGTTATGCATCTGGAAGAAAGAGTAGAGTGGGAGAAAGAAAATTAAACTATAGCAATTGTTAGCACAATAGAGGGTCTCTTGCCCATGGTTTGATATCCTCTTTGTAGGTTGGATGAGAAGCAGTAGTGGGTTCTTTGTCAAAGGGACAATCAACCAGAAGTTTTTACCTGACATTTTAGAAGCCATTGCAGGGATTTTGCTCTAACCAATTATTTGTAATTTGTGTGCAGATGTTGCTGCTTTGATTGTGTTAATATCTGATGTTGAGGAAATCAATAATGTAATATTTGGTCAGCAGGGTGCTTTGAAAGGTCTCTATTAATCTTTTGTGATTATATTATGGCATTTTCTCTGTGTCTAGTGCGGATACATAACTCAATTGTATGCATGTAGGTTTGCCAAAAGAAGCAGTCTTCATTCTACGCTCAACTATGTTGCCATCACATACACAAAATCTGGAGAAATGCCTCATCGGTAATGTTTAGGCTAATGTTCTAATAGTTATATAGCACAAGGGACGAAATTCTTCTTTCTCCTCTAATCTGTTCGTAATGCTAATGGATGTTTTTTTTTTTTTTTTAAATAACATGATCATGGAGAATTTTATCAAAACTTGGCATATCTTCTCTTGCAGAGGATGGCATGCTCACTTATTTTGTAGATTCATACGTCACCTTGGGAGCATCTGAGGGCTTAAGTGGAAAAATAATGGTAACTTCCTCATTTACATTCTATATATATTCTTTCTCTTACATTACCTGATTGTGAATCTAGAGTTAAACTCAATATTATGGGCTAAGTCCTAATAATTCTTTAATTTTTCTAGATTACATCATCAGGGACATGTGAAGCCATTGCAAAGGCACGACCTATTCTCTCTGGTAGGAATCATTTTATAAATGATACTTATTTTCTACAGAAGTATTTATATTCTTATTTTATTTTGTCTTTATGTTTTCTGATTCAAATCATTCTGTTTTTCTAACAGCAATGTGTCAAAAGCTTTACATTTTTGAGGGTGAAGTTGGTGCTGGACGGTGTGTTTTAATCTTGTTCCTTTTGATATTCTTATCATAATTACTGGCACTGTTTGCAATTCTTTCTGTTATACTTTCATCAAACTATTAATTGGGAAATGAGGAATGAAAGTTTTAGTTGAGAAAAAGGACTTATAGAAAGGATATGACATGCTTCCTGGATACATATATCGAACATTTTAAAACTTAATAAATTCTATCTTTTATTTTTAAAAAAGATATATAATTTAAATTTTTCTTTTCTTTATAGTAAAATTAAAATGGTCAAGCAGCTGCTCAAGGGCATTCATCTTGTTGCTTCAGCGGAGGCTATTTCTCTTGGTGCTCAAGCTGCAACTCATCCATGGGTGGTCTATGATATAATTTCCCATGCTGCTGGGAATTCCTGGTGAGTACAAATATTTGAGCGAAAAGAACTATGAAATGAAATGCATCAACAATAAATCTTCTAAATTTAGTTGGTTCAATCACAGTTGTTCAATTTTTAAAAGGGTCTTATTCTAAATGTTACATGGGATAATGATTAAGAAGATGTCCATTGATTTCATATTTATAATATTCATAACACTTCATTATAAACTAATACACTGTGTTGTCTTGGTAACATGCAGTATATGTTATTAGTCCCATTAAGAATTAAGGATCAAATAAAGAAAATTAACTTTGGATTTTTAGGATGCTCTTGCTAAGTGAAAAGAGTTGGACTTTTTGAATGACAAAGGCTAGAATCTGGATTTGGCCTTACGATCTAATTACCAAGTAACAAAAAATGATGGATGTCGAACTATGGATTTCCTAAACTCCCTTCAAGCTTGGCACAAGATATTCCAATTTACCTAATGGTTCTTTGAAATTTCAGTGTTAGAACAAAATTACAAGTCAGTGGCATCAAAAACAGTTTAATAATGTAAATAGTAAAAAATCAATAGCTGTATTATAGGAAATCTGAGAGCAAGAGCTGTACACTTCCCTATATAGGCTACCCAATCTTATTTATCTATAAATGTACTCTATTATTAATGAGTAATGTGGAAAAACAATACATTGACTCTTATAAACTTTATTGATTGAATCTTATTCTATTTAGCAAATGAGCATGGATAAACCTATAAAATACTACAATCACCTCTGCAATTGTTTGTCTCCAACATTATTATAATTACTCATCACTTTTATTGCATGATCTCTCTACATTTACTATTCTCACTGCCAATAGGGCTACTGCTGCCTGCTTTGTCTTTATCACCATAACTGCCATAATTGACTTTTGGATTTATTGAGCACATGAAGATCCTTAGCTACAATCTATATATATTCGTTTACAAATGTTAAGACAGCTATTTCTCTTTATTCTTCCTATGTTTTATATTGGATTGATTTGTACTTCTCTTTCTTTCATTACCTTTCTTATTCTTTCTATTTTCAATATCTTATGGAGTGGGAGTATTGTTTAATGAATGCAGGATTTTTGAGAATCATGTACTTGACTGGTTGAAAGCTGGTGTTTTCACAGCTCAATACCTCACTAATTTGGTTCAAGATTTGGTAAGATAGACTTTGGTGATATGTGTTTTATGTTTTATTGAAATTGGACATTTCGAACATATTGCATTTTCAACATGCCTTTAATTAATTTGGGCCAAAAGCTGATTTCTTTGGATGAATGGGTAGCCTTTAAAGCTAAACTGTTGGCCAAAATAAATAACAAAAACCACATGGTAATGATTAAAGAGAGTAAGAGATACCAAAATGTAGGTCTTTTGCATCTTAAAAGCTATGCATCCAAAACCTGTCTATTGTTGTCATTATTTCTGTGTTGTGTAATATTTGCTTGATAAGTTATTCTGGTATCTTTCTTTTATATGTTAGCAGTCTAAATTAGTAAGTTTTGTCTAGTTTACCTTGAAGCTCTTTTTAACATTTGATATTATATTTTACCTTGCTGTTTTTAGAATAGTTTGAAAGAGGAAGTAAGCATTGTAATTTGAGTCTTACCTTTTATTATGTCCTTCAGGGTAACATTGTGGGTCAGGCCAAATCACTTGCATTCCCTCTTCCA
The DNA here is from genome assembly GCA_948099555.1 of Croton setiger. Taxonomy (NCBI): domain Eukaryota; kingdom Viridiplantae; phylum Streptophyta; class Magnoliopsida; order Malpighiales; family Euphorbiaceae; genus Croton; species Croton setiger. Next base: position 16,135 of record CANUEY010078555.1, read on the forward strand.
CTTTTGACTGTTTCTCATCAACAACTTATTCTTGGTAAACCCACAATCAAGAGTGCTGTTTGTGAATTATTGAAATTAGCAACTTCCTGCTCAGTAAATTTTTATTTGTAGGGTCTACTTATTCTACTGGAGATTGTAATGATGTCACATTGCTCAAGGTTATTTCCACTTCCTTTCCTTCCACTCCTGTTCTTTTGAAATTTCATATAGCAGGTTGAGCGGAGTTCTCATTTGTTGTTGCATAAAGTGAATTGGCTTGACTGGTATTATATCTACATTCTACAACTCTCTTCCAGGTCTGGGAAAATTTATACAGAGTAAATATTCAAGCAGCTGCCAGTGCTGAGCCATACAGTCCTGAGGAATTAGCTCGCCAAATCACTTCTGCATCTGCTGTTGTGAAGAGAATTGGTTTTATTGGTCTTGGTGCGATGGGATTTGGCATGGCAACTCACCTGCTGAAATCAGATTTCAGTGTTATTGGTTATGATGTAATTCCTTTCTCTATTTCTCACTATTTCTTGTTAAAGGAGATAATTCATGCTTGATGCTAGAAAAATGGATAGGTAGAGTTACTATTCTGTCCATAATATTTCCAATTTCATTATCTTTCATGCAGGTTATAGTATATCAGGATTTGAACAATGAAATTCATAATTTTCCCTCTTTCTAATTTAAGTTAGAAAATTGGTGCCATATAATGAAGTTATCTTCTGTCAAAGTAAGCTTGATTGAGATGACTAGTTTGTTCTGACTCTAAGTTGCAGTGGATTTATTAAAGGTTTTAAATACATCAAGTTGTCAAATCAGAAAAAAATATCCCTTGTTTTATAAAGTTTGAAGTAATACTTTGCAACTATTGCAATATCCTTTCATTTGTCACCAGTTTCTAAGATAGATGGTGATTGATTGATTGGCGTCACATGCAATGGAGAAAAATACTTCTTTTCCTATCATGTAGCCATGTGATATGTTCTTCAGAGGCTCCAAGAATTAAAGCAAACTCTTCTTTTCCTATTTTTTCTCCTGAATTTTTAAGTTTCTCGAGTAGATTTTTTTTTTGAAAAAATTATTAAAGCAAATTATAACTTGACTTAAATATATTCTGGAGATACTGTGATTATTTGAACTATCACATTTATGCCTGCTAATAGAAAGCCTTAAAAATTTATGTGTATGCACATCTTTGTGTTTGTGTATTTTAAGTGTGCATGTAGATTTATCTATGTATGAACATTTGAGCTTATGTTTGCTTTTGTTCCAAGCTTATGGTTACTTTTCTTGGGGTTAGATTGGTATATAACCTTTATTTCATTATTTGTTGATTTAGATGTTCAATTGAAAATTTAAAAATGTAAGTTTGAATTAGATATATCTTTCCTTGGTTAGGCATACAAACCAACATTAAATCGATTTGCAGATGCTGGTGGCTTGATTGGCAACTCTCCAGCAGAAGTATCCACAGGTAATTTAAATTCCTATATGGCACCACATGATATAGGATGAGATGAACACAAAATTAAGTCCTATTATGATATTGATAGTATTAGTGTATGCCTATGGTATATAAGGTTCAATGCCTTGAGCGGTACTGATATTTCAACCATTGTAATTTGTTTGGAGTGTCAAATATACTGTCCAAGTCCAACATCATTGGTCTTACATTTAGATGTATCCTCTAGTTTGTTGTTCCTAAATAAACTAGCTTTATTCGGTTGCAGTATTGTTCACTGATGTAATTTTTTTTTTTGCAAATATTTTCTTTTTGTAAGCATTATGATCTTGATTCCTATGTCTCTTATACGTTGATGATATACAATATTAGCTGGAAAATGTGATCAGGAAGCTAGATGGAGATAGATAAAGTGGTGCATATACTTGTCTTTTAAAAGGTAGCTGATTGATGTTATTGATTAGTCACATTCTTTTTGTCTGTTAGATGTTGATGTACTGGTAATTATGGTTACTAATGAAGCTCAAGCTGAGAATGTCTTATATGGTGATCAGGGTGCAGTTCCAGGTACACCCATATTATGTTATATTATTTATTTTTTCATTTCTTTTGTGAAGTGCTACCATCTCTTATTTATATCATGGTGAAGTTATTGAATTTATGATTGTTTTCTATAGTGCTTCGATCAGGATCATCCATCATTATTTCGTCTACAGTATCTCCTGGATTTATAATCCAACTTGAGCGACAGTTGCAAAGTACGTCCTACATTTCTCTGCTTTTATGTTTTTCCCTTTCAAAAGTGAAAACTCCTATTCCAAAATGAGAATGTTTGGTAATGTCAAATAATCATTGTTTGAGAAATAGGTGTAGCCACCTGCCATCTCTAGGAATTGTTAGGAAGCAATTTAGGGTGTTGTCTTTTTTGGCTTTGTTTTTCTCATGCGTAGCTAGAACCTGTTTCTTTAATTGTGGGTGGTGATTAATCAAGTTCTTGATTGTAGCTGTAATCATGAATAATTAGCTTTGCATGAAATTGCATAAAAGGTTGTGTATCAAGCAAAAATGCAAGCAGAATTTGTGAAAGGTTTCCAGTTCCTATAAGTTGTATTTACTGAACTAGCTCTGAGATTGTAGTGTTCTTTCTTAATGAGCTTCCATTTCTTTAAATCAATCAAATAGACGTAGATCCATAATGGATCCAAACTTGGGATCAATTAGCGCCAATGGATTGATCTTGTTTTTTATGTTTTAAGTTGTAGAATTTATGATTTACTCCATGCATTGTTTCCATGTTCTAATCCATTAACTTAATCATCAAACTGAAAATTTCATAGATGAGAGCAAAAACTTGAAATTAGTGGATGCTCCTGTTTCTGGTGGTGTCAAGAGGGCCTCAGATGGAACGCTTACGGTCTGAATGTAACACTTTATTTAATAAAGAATGTAGGTGTTCTTTGATTGGTCCTGACATAGATTTAAAATTTTTGTCCAGATAATGGCTTCTGGTGCTGATGATGCTCTTTTGCATACTGGTTCAGTACTTGAAGGTATCAAACGTATTGCACATTGCTAATTTTTAGAACAATTAACCTTATGCTGCTGTTTGTGCTTTGACTATTAATTGTGGACAGCATTAAGTGAGAAGCTATATGTCATCAAGGGAGGTTGTGGAGCTGGAAGGTTTTTTTCTTTAATTTAAATAGATTTGAATGACACGGCTTTATTTGGATTTAAGAATCATTCAGCTTTCCAAAATTTTGATGGTGAAGGACCTTTTCTTATTTTTTCTACTCATTATTTTCAGTGGCGTGAAGATGGTTAATCAGTTACTTGCTGGGGTTCATATAGCCTCCTCAGCTGAGGCTATGGCCTTTGGAGCTCGATTAGGTCTCAATACAAGGATTTTGTTTGATTTCATATTGAACAGTGAAGGAACATCCTGGTTCGTTATGCACCCAGCTATTCTTTTTCTTTTGTGGGGGGATGATGATGGTGGCTTAAATTCAATTGATTCTTATGAGAAAGTACAGTGTACATGAAATAAATCTTTGCTGCAGCTGATTTGCTTTCTTTTCTCTCATTTGTTTCGAAAAGTATGTTAAAAATATACTAATTTCCCTCTCAGCACCACAGAAGTTCCTCCTGTGTTGTGATTTTTCATACACATATATTGTAATTTGTCACACACACACAAATGTAGACTAATGAAGATATTGCATTTTGAAAATTTTGGAGAAAACGGGTAAGTGGAGCAAAACTTTGATGCAGTTGTAACAAAAGTTGAAACGACATACTATCATTAGCTAAGAAAATGTTTCCTGAACTTGTTGCATATCAGCTAATCAAACTACTTGGAATATATTTTGGCAGCTTTGAGTTTGAAGTTTATCACTAATCTAGGGAAATATATTACTGCAGGATGCTTGAGAATCGTGTTCCACACATGTTGGACAATGACTATACCCCATATTCTGCACTTGATATCTTTGTGAAGGATCTGGTCTGACTTTTAAAATCCGTTAATGTTGAAAGTAAGGAATTTTTCAAAATAATTCGTGATTAGGTTACTAAACTAGCTTTTCTAAATTTTTGTAGGGCATTGTTTCTCATGAATGTTCCTCTCGAAAAGTGCCACTTCATCTTTCGACTGTTGCACACCAACTGTTCCTGGCAGGTATGCTAGCCTTTGTATTTGCAGTTGTCATTGATAATGTTTTTTGTCTTAAATTTTATAAAATAAATAGATTTAGTTGCACTTCATTTGGTTTAAGATGGTTTAGTTTTCGTTGAGACCAATACCTTTACACATTTCAGTTACCATACATATGATACTTGACCTTCAATAATGATCAGGCTCTGCTGCTGGCTGGGGTCGTCAAGATGATGCTGGTGTAGTTAAGGTATAGAAAATTATTCACGTAGAACTTGCAGACTGTAAATTTATTGTCAGTAATTGAGAGTTGGCAGCTATGGAAATGACAATTTTTTCAATACCTCATCAGTTCTATGAGATTCTCACGGGTGTCCAAGTTGAAGGAAAACTGCCTGTTCTTGCAAGAGAAACTTTGTTGAGATCTCTTCCTACTGAGTGGCCCTTAGATCCTACAAGTGATATATGTCAACTGAATAGGAGCAATTCAAAAACATTGGTTGTTCTGGACGATGACCCAACTGGAACTCAAACGGTTCATGACACTGATGTATTAACAGAATGGTAATCTCTTAATCTCTGCTCTGCTTTGCAAATAGAATGTTTAAATAATTATATTATGGTCTAATAATGATATTTTTAACATTCTAAAACCATGCCATTTTTATATGACTAGCTAAGTGCTTAACTGGGGTTTGCGGGGTATTTTAGTTTAGTTCAATATCTCCTTAGTGCGTTACCATATTTCAAGATTAACATTAAGTTTTCAATATTTTAGATCGTTGTATTGATAATTAAGTTGATGATATTCATGCTATGTGTATAATAATGTTAACATATTATACAGATTCTCGGCCCTTAAATCACAACTTGCCAGAAGGCCTGACACCAGGGCTCTTTCTGTTATATTTTAAAGTTATTCGTTAGCTTAAATATGTTTTTCCATTCCAGGAGTGTCGAGTCGCTTGTTGAGGAATTCAAGAAAAAACCTATATGCTTTTTTATTTTGACAAATTCCAGGTCATTGAGTGCTGAGAAGGTAAATAGCTTTACACAAATATGAATATTATTAAATCCCTAAAGCTTATTTATTGTTAGTAAACTCAGATAATTTCTTATTAGAACTCACTGGTTGCTGGTGGATATATGTTTATATTTATGAGTGATCGATTAACTGTATGCATTACAGGCCAGTGCATTAATAAAAGATATCTGCAGCAAGTTAAGTAAAGCAGCAAAACTGATTGAGAATGCTGACTATACAGTAGTTCTGAGAGGTGATTCAACATTAAGAGGTCATTTTCCTGAGGTATGTACAAAGGCCTCTTAGTATTACCATTTACCATAATTATGTAGGATTTATTTTCTGCACCCAGATCCGGGCATGAGGAATTGTGATTTATGTAGGAAGCAGATGCAGCTATTTCTATACTTGGTGAGATGGACGCATGGATAATATGCCCTTTCTTCCTTCAAGGAGGCCGTTACACGATTGGAGATGTGCACTATGTTGCTGATTCTGATAGGTAATACTTTTGACTTCTTAATACTTGATTTTCTTGATTACTGTGTTTTTTTTGTTTAATATGGAAACCACTGCATCTTTAGGCTTGTCCCTGCTGGAGAGACAGAGTTTGCTAAAGATGCTGCGTTTGGCTATAAGTCTTCCAATATGCGAGAGGTCTACAATTTTTCCATTGGTACATAATTCATAAATTGTTAGTTCTGATAGTAATTTTGCAATTCTCTCTGGATTTTTAGTGGGTGGAAGAGAAAACACAAGGGCGCATCCCGGCTAGTACTGTTACTTCTATTTCTATCCAACTTTTAAGGAAAGGTGGGCCAAATGGTGTTTGTGAATTTCTTTGCAGCTTGAAGAAGGTACAGTTATTTATTAGCTACAATGTAATGGATATCTTTAAAATTTCTTAGAACATTTGCTTGCTAATTAAATAAAATAATCTTCTTTCTTCTACTTTTGAAATTTTTCTCTTTATGCAAAAACAAATCCACAGACAGCCCTACGGCTTTCTGCAAAGAGTTCAAGGTTCAGATGACTTGTTCATTGATGTTGCTTTTGTGGTTATGGGTGAAACAGGGTTCTACTTGTATAGTTAATGCAGCGAGTGAAAGAGACATGGCTGTATTTGCAGCTGGAATGATCCAGGCAAAATTTCCTAATATCCTTGACTTCTTTTATAACATTATATTTTGGTCTTTCAGTTTTAATTTGATGAAGAAATTTTATGAGGTTTGTTTATTAATCAGGCAGAACTGAAGGGTAAGTCTTTCTTATGCCGCACGGCTGCTAGCTTTGTTTCTGCTCGAATTGGCATCATTCCAAAAGCCCCACTATTGCCTAAGGATCTAGGAATAAACAAGTATAAAAAAGGTGGACTCATAGTTGTGGGTTCCTATGTTCCAAAAACTACAAAACAGGTTGAAAGGTCTCCATATATCTATTTTCTCACTGACGATGAGATGGGTGATGGGCCTTATTTTTTATTGATATCTACAATTTGCAGGTTGAGGAACTTAAAATACAATGCAGCGAGTTCTTAAGAATCATTGAGGTAATCCAGATGCATGATGCCTGTATATTTTTGAGTATAGATTTATTTTGCTCTTTCCTTTAAAGTACCTCTGACATACGGTGTTATCTTTGAGATATTTCAAGTCCATGTAAGAATGCTATTTGTATGTATATTTTCAGTTAAGAAATTGGAAATCTCTTATTGTTATAAACAGGTTTCTGTAGCTAAACTTGCCATGAAATCTTTAGAAGAGAGAAATGAGGAAATTGATAGAGCAGCTGAGATGGCAGATATTTTTCTTGGGGCTTGCAAAGACACAATGATAATGACTAGCCGTGAACTCATCACTGGAAAAAGTCAGTCATATTTTATTTTCTTCATTTAGTTTTTGTCTTGGAAATTCTACAATTGCTTTCATATAAACAATAGCTCCATTTAGTTGGAAAAACTATTGATTGTGTTTACTCTTTACTATTAATGGAAGTGGCAGAGAACCCCAAAAAAAGTGCATGTACTATGTATACTCCAACTCTTTCTCTGATATCTATTCTCTTATTTTGTGTTTAGCTCCTTCTGAAAGTTTGGAGATCAATTTTAAGGTGAGCTCTGCCCTGGTAGAAATTGTGCGGCGGATATCAACCAGACCTCGATACATTCTAGCAAAGGTATTTGTATTTCAATGATGTAACTTTGTCTTTTGATTGTGCTTTAGCTGATCAGCTCTTGGACCTGAAAATTTTAAAATGTTATTCAATGATGCAACAACTTTACTCGCTGAAATATTTTCCTGTATAGTTTTATATTTACTCCATTTGTATTTCTGATTGTGAATGCAACATAATTCTTTTATCAATTATTTTAAAAAAAAAACTACCTTCTTTTTTGGCAATTTATTTTTCCAAAACAAAGTTTTTATAAACTCAAAATTCCATACACTTTGTTTCTCTGCATTAGTATGCCTGTCTGGCAGCAACGTATATTATAAAATCAGCCAAATTTAAACTTGGGAATTTTAGGGTCATAGTTTGTCTTGCAACATCAATTCCCTTGCTTCATCCTATTTTAAGTACTCTAGGAGGAATAATGTTAAAAAATATTCACTAGTCTCAATATCATGAGCGATTAGTTCATCATCTAGTTTGATCTGAGTGCATAAATTACTCTTGATCTACTGAAATTTTCATATACAAATTACCTCTTATAGTTTTCTTATGGCCTCAAATGCACTTAATAATCTTGAAAGATAGTAAAAATAGCACATTCTCCTTATTTTTTTCAGAAAATTCCTTTCCTTTATGTTGGGAAGTAGATCCCACAATGGATGATAATAAATGGGCAAGGGACTTATAATGGAATGAGCATTGGACTTGGCACAAACCAATTGGTTTGTGAAAGATAGGTTCCAATATCATCCCCTATAAGCTATATTGGAGAGGCCCATGGATTTTAACACTTTGAATTTTGGAAAATACTGATTACATTAAATAAATATCAGTTATTTGAATGTAAATTTCCTTTCTTGCTTAGAAGCCCACTAAGACAGCATCCGTAGGTTTAGGAAAAGAATACCCAACTTTTGTTGGATTCTTTTTTCCATTAGCTGTGATGAATAAATAAGATATAGAAATAAACTAAGTGCTTCCATATTTATGGGGCAACCTTTTCCTTCATTTTCAATGGCAATATTTGATCTGGTTCCCTTGGTCCAAATGTTGGAAGAGTAACCATTAATAATAACTGTCTTTTTTTTTTTTTTTTTTTGAAGGGGGGAATCACATCATCAGACCTTGCCACAAAAGGACTAGAAGCAAAGTGTGCCAAAGTAGTGGGACAAGCTCTGGCCGGTGTTCCTTTGTGGTTGCTTGGTCCTGAAAGTAGGCATCCGGAAGTTCCTTACATTGTTTTTCCGGGTAAATGAATTATTCTATTATCTCTTAAAGTTTCCTTTATTTACACAGAATGGAAAATTGGATGTATAACTCATGAAATTTTTCTACAGGTAATGTTGGTGATAGTAAAGCATTGGCCGAAGTTGTGAAATCTTGGGCTCGTCCCTCTAGACTGTCATCAACAAAAGATCTTCTGCTTGTAAGGACTATTATCTTGGTTCTTTTAATGCTTTGTTTCGTCAGATGTTGATAATTTCTTTATCTAAAAAGAATGCAGAGAACGGTGGATATGCCATAGGAGCATTTAACGTTTATAATATGGAAGGAGCTGAGGCTGTTGTTGCTGCAGCAGAGGAAGAAAATAGTCCAGCTATTATACAGGTTAGAATTAGAGTGGAATATCATTAGAGCTATGTAAATGTGCTTATTACTTAGAATTGACTTCCTATTTTAGTATCTCATGAGTTTCAGATGCTTCTCGTTGAATTGGTAACACTACATGTTCTATTCACAGATACACCCTAGTGCCTTGAAGCAAGGAGGAATGCCCTTGGTTGCTGCTTGTGTCTCTGCTGCTGAACAGGCCAATGTAAGTGACAATTCATATCTTTCAGAAAAATAAATAATCAAGGAAAAAGAAATTATAGACAGGATAATTAGGGATCAGTCCTTTGTATCCTGCATACTTCTTCTTATAACCACATATGACATGGATTCTATGGTGTAAACCCATTTCAGACATATGCAGGGTCACACCATGTTCGGCCTGCTGTTTGAAAATTTTGCTTGAGTTTATGTGTTTGTTTAGTTATATTTATATACAGGATATAATGATTTTGCGGAAACATGCATGGCAGGTTCCCGTCACTGTTCACTTTGATCATGGAGCTTCAAAGCAAGAACTGGTGGAAGCTCTTGAAATGGTAAGTGTGATTATATATTATAAGTTATTTCTTACCACCTTATCTATGTATAGATTATTAATTTATTACTAAGTTGTTAATTCTAAACTCAAAACATGGTAGGGATTTGATTCAGTGATGGCAGATGGTTCACATCTTTCTTTCGAGGATAATATATATTTCACAAAGTATATCACCTCCTTAGCCCGGTCCAAGAATATGCTGGTAGAAGCTGAACTGGGGAGGTTGTCGGGAACAGAGGATGAGTGGACTGTTGAAGAGTATGAAGCAAAGTTGACTGATATTAATCAGGTAACTGCTTTTCTAGAACCATTTATTAGAACAACCTTGTAATTTCATATTTTTGGATATGGCTAACTCATATATTGGCTTTACTTGAATTTCAAGGCTGAAAAATTCATTGACGAGACTGGTATAGATGCTTTGGCAGTGTGCATTGGTAATGTACATGGAAAGTACCCTGCCAGTGGCCCAAATCTTAGACTTGATTTGCTTAAGGTATCATACCTCAGCTGCTTCCTTATGCATAAATATTGGTGCACTATTCATGAGTTTTGAGCATTTAGATTTCATCTTTCCAATACCAGAATGTAATATTTCTAATATATTAAGGACACCATGTTGTATAGTAAAAGATTTGTGATAAGATTGGTTGCAAGATTCTAGTCATGCATCATCATCTGTAAAGGGGTGTTTAGCAGAACCGGTGCTTATTAGCTTATTGCTTACAGTTCGCTTATACTTTCAGGATTTGTACGAGTTGAGTTCAAAAAACGGTGTTATTCTAGTGTTGCATGGAGCTTCAGGCTTGCCCAAGGACCTTGTTAAGGTATGCTCTCACGTGCTTGTATGCCACAATCAAAGTTCAATTTCTTACCACGTGAAATTTATTTATTTGTTACAACTTTGACTACCCAAAATGTTTGTTTGTATTAGATAATATCCTCGAATATTATAGAGGCACATTTGGAAGTGTTGGGATGATGATAGTGGCAACTTTGTTTGCCAAGTATTATGTTGAGCTGAAACTTAAAATTGGCAGTAGCTGATGAACTCATGTCTGAAACATTGACGAACTAACTAAATGACATTCTTGAATAGGCTTGTATCGAGCGGGGAGTGAGGAAGTTCAACGTGAACACTGAAGTGCGCAAAGCTTATATGGACTCACTGAGCATCCCAAAGAAGGATTTGGTTCACGTTATGGATTCCGCAAAAGAAGCCATGAAATCTGTGATTGCAGAAAAGATGCATTTGTTTGGTTCAGCTGGTAAAGCATGATTTCCCCTTTCTTTGAATTTACATGTTTTGGAAGGATCTTAGCCAGCGAGATTAGAATTTAGAACCACAATATCACTGGTTCATGCAACTCTTGATCCTTAATACGTTTGAACCATTGGCTAATGCTAATAAAAAATTAATGAAATAGGAAAAAAATATTATGCTTTGTTCGTCCATTGTTGTTCCAGTAAAGTTAATTGTCAATCTGGTGTTTATATAGGTTCTACAATGCTGATTGGTTATGAAATGTGTTTTTGCTATAGAATATACAGTATTTTTATAGAATATTATGGGTCGGTTTGGTTCAAATATAAGTTAGTGAAATGGGATCAATCAAACCTTGGTCGTTTTACTAAGCATATACATTTACCGTTAGACCATGTCTTGACATACAATGGTTTAATTAACTTGCATTCAGTAACAAAATGTAAAACAAACAATGATAATTACAAATTATCCAAAACAAATTTAATTCTCAAACAACACAATGTAAAACAAAAAATTATACAACAAAGTTCATTTATTTAATTATTTTAAATATATCAATCTATAATATTTCTTTTCTGTTTAGCTTTCTTGCTGCCTCAAGTTGATTCAAAAGGGCCATATTATTACTATTACTCATAACCTTTTGAGCCTTCAACTTGTGAAGCACTCCTTTGTTTTTGAAAACATTTACTTTGGCATTTAAATACATATAATGGTATATATGTTTATCTATCTTTCCAAATTCCAACTTATCTATATTTTCGTAGCAAACGTCTTGATACTCTCATCTTCTTCATCCAAACATTCTTTCAAGGATTTCTTGCTTCTCTTGTTCCTTTCCTCCGCCCTTAGCCTAACCTTCTTCCTTCCATTTTCGCTTCGTTGGCTTTCTTGATCCTCCATCTTGAATGGATCGTTTCTGGTTTCTTTAGTATTCAACCTTCCTTTATTGCTTTTTTTATGCTCATCCCTGCATTTTTTTTTCACAGTACATATATATTATTATTTATTATTATCACAATGTGAAGTGCATTTCCATTTCTACAAAGAACACTTGCATACGAAATTATATTTGGAGCTGAAAAAAAAAATATATATATATATAGATATATATAGTTGGGTTGGGTTTTACTGATGCTCTAGCAGTGAAACATGTGGTGAATATAGAAATGTGTTTTTCAAGTGGTCTCATATGGATCAAACCACAATTTTTTAGAGACACCATTACCACTTTGTGTACTTCTCAACACAAAAAAAATGGAAAAGGAAACAATTAAGAAATAGTTAGATTAAATGTATGTCAAAAAAAAAAGTTATATTAAATGAGATATGGTTTAAGTGTGTGTGTGTATATATATATATATATATATATATATCCAAAAACAATTAAGAGGGCGCAAGTGTATTAGGACATGTTTCTTATTTGACTAACCAATTTCCTTTTTTATCCTTCATTTCTTGGGTACAAAGTAACCCTATGCTTGGACCAGTGTATTGAAAATTAATACGGACTGGCTGGTTAGACTTGGTTACAAAACAAATTAAATTGAAGAGAGAGAGAAGAGTATATATATGTATAGAAAATTAGCTATATAATACAAGTTTGTTAGTATAAATCTATAGGCATATTTCATGGTACCAAGGTGCCGCTAGTGTTAACTGAACCCACTCAAATGAAAATCCTTTCTTATTTTTCTTAGTAAATAATAGGTAAACAATATGTAAACAGTTTATACACAGCATTTTGACTTTTTTTTACCCCAATTCTATATAATATTTTTTTGACCCCATGTAAATTTGGGTCTGGCACCGCATTGGTACCCATTTCACAACTTGCTAAATTTCTAATGGCAGTTCAATCGTGGAAATGGATACAAAAACATTAAATTTCTTTTAAGTATTTTTACTAAAAAAATTACGATATGAAATCCATCATCAATGCTGTTTTGTTTTTTAAATAACTATCAATGACTATCAATTATATGCTATATTTATTTTACTTTCTGCGTGTTTGCTTAATAAATTCTTAAATCTGAAATATACACAATTAAACATACTGAGGAAGTCATCATGACTGTTTAAACTATAATAATTCAATTATGATTTTTTATGGGGATTTTAGGAATATGGTTCCAAAGACCCTTTTTTTTTATCTTTTAAAAATCAAGTCTATCATTTACGTAGAGTTCCAAAATCAAATATAATGCATTACGATTTTTATATTTTGACTCTGTGTTATAAATTAAATAGAAAAATGTGTACCGTTGAATTGTAATATTATTTAATTTACAATATAAAACTAAAATATAAAAACTGTAACATATTTTATTTGATCTCAGAACTCTATGTAAACAATTCATTAAATTATTTAAAAAAATAAAAAGTCTTCGAGATACGTAGTCATTCTCTTGTTAAATTATAAGAAAATTTTAGATAGATTTTATCTATCACGTCATACATATATCAAACTGACAGGTAGATTACTTATAGAATTTTTCGGCTTAGATTAACACACACACTCCGTGCAGTAATTACAAACATGGTCAGAATTTCTATTGGAAGAGAAACTAACAGTGTGGGAAACCAAATTCAACATCTAACCTATACAAAAGAACTTTTTACCTTGTATTCTCATTGGTGTCGGTCTTATTTTACTGATCTCATAGACTAATTTGGGCGTATCTTCATAGACTAATTTAGTCGTGCTAACTGGTAGCCTCGATGCCTTGTACTCACCTAGCTACAGCATAGTGGCGTTAAACAAGGAACTGGTGGAGCTGGCTTGCAAAGCACAAAACGGATTTGGTTTCTGTTGACCACACCAATGCTAACTATTTAGCCCAGTGAAAAACACGTAGAGGGGAAATCCCATTATTACGGACAATTATGCACATGTAGTATTCTTGTATTCCCTATTGTTGCGACAGCAATCACTCATAATCAATTCAAGTTTGAACTCCAACGGCTAGTGAAGATAAAGGCCTGAAATTGCTGAAAATAAACACAATGATTGATAATTGACTCAAGGTTAACTCATTAATTTCGTATAATATACAAGTTAAGGCCAGTGAATACGCTTCTCTGACCAATCTTTCTTTATTCAAATTATTACGAGACTATAAATTTTAATATTGATAAACCCAAATAGACTGAACAAAACCAAATTAGATTCAGTTTGGTTCTCAATTTTTACAAACAAAACTGATCGGTTTGCTGAATTTTATAGGTTTTTTTTTTTTTTTTTTTTTTCTTTTAGATTCTTAACAAAATAACCAAACTGATCACATGTTTATACAAATCTCGTTTGGCCAGGTTTTATCAAGCAGAGCTTTTAGTTTGAACTGAACCGACCAGGTTTTATCAAGCAGAGCTTTCAGTTTGAATTGAACCGACCAAACGTGGTTCTACACAAACATAAGTACCAACCTTATTTTTAAATCAACATAAATATACTGTTCAGTATATACCATTAATATTTGAGTTCTTCAATTACAAACTGTAAAACTTCATGCACTGGCATAAATTTGGATGTCACCACAACTCAATACAATATTGCTAAATTATGTAATTGTTATCCCTGTAACTATAGGGACAACTTGGACAATCAGTACATAAATTACTGCCCTAATATAGATGGCCTCACCTTGTTCAGACGAGTTCAAGGGGTAAAGTTTCCATTGCCAGCTGAAAAATTAGTAGTGATAAACAATAACTAAATGATAGCTTTATACATATAAAAAAAGTAGCTGCCTATATAGTGAAGTCTAGAGATAATGCTTACCCATAGTCTGGGAGTTCTTGGATCAGATTTTGGATGCAATTTTGACAGTTCTGACTGGAAGTTAATGACAATGGACACCTTGAACTCGATTGAAAATGGGCTGAAATAGAAAATGCATTGCAGAATCAATAATTGCTGTTCATGTAATATGGTAATTGCTCCGACAAGAACTAAAAAATGATTTTAACTCATCTAGCAGAATGGGATACTTGATTTTGAACAGCAATTTAATGCAATAAAAAGTCAACTTAATTTTGCCTAATTTTCCAATCACCTTAAGGTTTCACAGCTAGATCATAACAAAGTCTTGTGGGCTTACCCAGCTAATATAGTTGGACAAGTCAAAAGACGGGGAAGGATAACATAAAGTGGCAGTGTCAAATTGCGACATACATCTCCATCTGCTATCTGCAGAATGTCAACCGATAAATAATAAAAATGAATGATATTTGAGTAAAATAATTGAGAGATGTAAAATGTGGCATGCCTGTGTGGTCTGAATCAAAGAGGTTTCAGTCACAATTTTCTCTCCATAAATAATTGACTCTACTTGAAGCAAGTGTATATCAATGGAGTGAATGGGCACAGCTGATCTTTCTACTGTTAACTCCCCACTAATAGGATCCAGTAAGGAACATTGAGTAGATATTCTCCCAGTCACACGAAAGCCACCTATTCAACCATAGCATTACATGGTTAAACAGAGATCTTCAGAACAGAATGGACCAGAATATAGGTTAGCATAATGCATGCAGCTGGAATTTCAAATCCCTTATTTGCATGTGTCATGTCCCTTTATGGTTATACATAATTATGATTCTAACCAAAACAGAAATTTATTGCTCATAAATTTATATTGAAGAATAAAAAAGAAGAGCAGTAGGATAGAGAATAAGCAGCAGACCAGACTTCAATTCAGGAAGTAACGGATGCTTTTGAGTGTCCTGAGTAATATAAAAGACAGCTGTATCGGGAGAAACTGGTTGCTGAAGAAGATCAGCTGGAAATGTAACAGCAACAAGAAATGTTTATGCAGTTATTAGTAATGAATAACAACAAAAGTTGACTTACAAAACATCGAGACCTCACCTTTATCACTTTCAACAATAAATTCCACGGTTTTAGATAATGATTTGTGCAGGTACCATCTCGTTATATCTACAGTTACAAGATACTATCACAAGGTTCACTAATCATCAGTTGTCACAAAAAATGTGACAGGAATATATGAGTTATTGAATGGGTCGAAAACATAAGAAGAGATGCATTTGTAAGAGACGCAATTAATGACATTAGAACTATTAACTTTACACATCAATATTCACCTGGATGCTAATATTTGTTCCATGGAAGGTCTCATAAAACCTTTCTAAATTTTCTTCTCCGGGTTGTTTCAAAATTGCAGAAAATGGTATCTGCCATAAGAACCAAAATTTTCCAAGTTGCAGAGAAATAAGTATTCAGCACGCAAAAATATTAAAGCTATCAGATATTAAGAAGGGATGACTGCTATTTACTCCTTCAGATTCGGTCCAATAACCTCAAAGGACCTCAGTTTTCAGAATTATATTATCTCATTCCTAGGGTGTGTTCCCCTTAGCCCTTACATACACTAGTTGGGAAGTCTTTCAATTTGCATGTCAAGTGGCTGTGAAGTTTCAAATAGACAAAACTCTTTCATCCTTTTATTTGTTAAATTGAAACAAGAAAAAACAATTCTCATTGTGTCTAATTCTGTTTCTATAAGGTGGATTGCAATTGTATATTACCCAGCAAGCATATCATGTAATAGTCACATGATACCAAATGAGTAACTTGGTTTTCCTTTCCATCTCTCATTTAGACGAGCCCGATTTTTTTACAATATCTATCACTTTTGACACCCTTCCAATTCACAAGCGTAATCCCCATCAATACCTAAACTGAAACGCAATTCCATTAGTAAATCATAGAGTACAAGTAATCCAATGGAAGAGATCAATTTTGAAAGAGGGACTTATTAGTTTAATGTTTTCTGGTCATATATGACTGCATATTGTAAACTTGAAATCAAAGTTATTACTACTTTAATTCACCAAACCCACCAGAAACTAAATAATTATTTCCCCAATGAACAAAAGAAACTCATCTATCCATGACTATCAAATGAGCAGCAAGAGGAGACGCATACTTTAAAAATTACAGTATCCAACAGAAAAACCAAAAGATAAACGGCCAAAAAAGAAAAGTTCCACAATTAAAGAAACCATTCAAATACATCTACCTCTGTTGTACCTGAAGCAATCTTTCCTGATGGCCTGATCTCGATGCTCTTATTCCTGTTACCAAGAGAGAAAACAATTTACTGGCATGGACAAGATACAAATACTCATTTTGAGAGTTTGAATCTATTTAAGTTCATTGATTGATTATAAGAGAGGGAAGTGTTGCTCTTGAATCAGCAAAAAAGGCACTTTTGAGGATAGAGTGCCAGAATTAGAAGCATTATATAAAATGGAAAGTAATACCAGCAAAACTACAAGTTTGCTCTGAAAAAAATTCTCATTGATTTTTGAAAATATATGAACATGAAAACATAATAAAAATAAATAAAAAAAAATCTTATAGTAAAAAATAAGCACTAAACTATAGTTCAATCTGTGATAACTGTGACCCACAAAGTGCAATCTTTTTTATTAATGTGCAGTGCATACCATGGATATAGTTCAATCATGAAAGATTAAACAAAATTATAGATCACCTACGAAGCTTAAACGAATTACCATGGATAACCTACGCCTAAAAGTTGAAGTAGAATTTGCAATTATCAAATATTATTCGGTAGTACATAACATACATAGAAGGCAATCCAACAGCATAATCTACCATCCCCTACGAAATTCAAATTCACCGCTATTTTTGGGCAACTAATACCATTTTTATTTCTTCATTGCTCCAAACCATGGAAGTAATTCTATTTTTGGTAAATACAAAGATACACTAGTGACAATTGGCAGCATAGAAGAATGCTAAAAAGAATATTTGAAAATTTATTTTTATTTTCAATAAATACAAATAAAAAATAGCTTGAAACAGGAACTTACACAATGGAGATAGGCTTTATGACACCATACAGAGATTCGATAACTCCTGCAGCTCCTCCTCGAACCTGCAAAACACAATTACCATCTAAACAATTAGTATTATGCAATTCAGAATAATAAAAAAATCAGTATCGATTGCGAATCAAAATTATAATGATGATTTCGATAACAACCTGCAAGTTAACAGATCCATTGACAGTGAGGCGAATTCCATAGTGTGAAAGCGAAGACGAAGACTTGATCACAATTTTGCCTTCAAGAGGTTCCTAAATTGGATGCAAAATGATGTCATTCAATCAGCGAGTTAATGTAGTATAGATACAAAGAGAAAGAGAGGGAGAAAGAACGTACGGATGGACGATAGATACGGTTCGAACGAGAGAGTTTGAGTTCTACAGTTGACATCACGAGGACATGAACGAAAAGAACCGGGCAGTAGTAGTTAGAGGGGAGGATGATTGTAAAATGTAGGGGTGAGTAGTAGTTGTCACGACCGGCAGGCCGCAGCCCACTGGACCACAGGCTGAGGGAGAAACAAACAGGGACCAGTCCGTTGGATTGTCAGGTCGGAGACTACGGTGGACCGGTTAACCAGTGGGCTGGGGTGATTAACGGCGGTTTTTTCTGAATATTTTTTTTAATTTTTTTTAGTTTAATAAATATTTTTGGGAGAAAAGAAAGAAAAAAATTGTGTACACTTTTAACATTTTTTTTCTTTTTTAGAATGTAAAAAAATTTATGGGTTGATATATTTTTGTTTGAGAAAAAAATTAATAATTAATTGCGGTTTGAGAAAAAAAATTAATTGAATTGAAATTAAAATAAATAATTTAAGAAAAAATTTATAACACAGTACATATAAAAATTATATAAAAATTATAAAAAGTAATATTTTTATTTATTGATAAAATTTACATTGAATTTAATTTATTACAATTAAATTGAACAATTAATAAGAAAATAAAAAAATTGGGCTTATCAATAAAATTTTTATTTTTAAAAAAATTTAGTCTAAATATTTTCTTTAGATAAAAAAAATCAAAGTTTACGTAGTTTTATTTTTTACTTTAATTTTCGGCGGCGGAGGAATTTTCCGTGACATCAGAACTTTTGTCAGATGAAGAACTCCAAAAATCTTGTTTTTTGCATCGATCGCCGTCCAATCGATGATGCACACTTGGGTTTCGAGATTGTCCGCTCTTAATTTAGTCCTTTTTCCGGAAAATAGTAGACCGCCGCCATTGAATACTTGTTCACAGCGAAGTTGACGTTGGCGCTGCCAATACTTCTTTACCAATTTTCACCATTATTGAGAATGTATCTTCATGCATAATCAAAATTTATCGCATCCATTGCGGCACCTAAAAATTCGAACTCTGTAAACTGTATTTGTCAAGTAAGTTTCAGATAGAAACTTGTACCAGTCACCCTCGCCCTTTTTTTGCATTGAGAATAAATAAAAGACATTTTATTTTGAACAGAGGTCCCACCCAATTTGGTGGGAAGCGTTATTTACAAAAAATTTAATAAATAAATTATTTACTATTTGTCTAGTTTCATTAGCCTAACTATAAACATTTATCATTTCATCTAAAGATAAAGGGTAAATTATTTATAGGTCCCTGAGATTTTGCATAATATGCTCTAGGGTCCCTCTGTTTGGAAATTGTATCATCGGGTCTCTCAGATTTAAAAAATTATACTATCAGGTCCTTCCATCCAGAAACGGCGTTAGTCAATTGAAAAAGTCAACGATTTTGATTAAAATTTTTCAAAATGACAAAACTATCTCCTTTGGTTTATTTGAATCGGACCATGGTTTATTTGAATCAAATCATGCTAATTAAACGCAATTTTTAAATCAAACCCTTATTATTATTATTATTATTATTATTATTATTATTATTATTATCTTCTTCTTCTTCTTCTCCATTCCTATCTAAACCCTAATTGCCGCCGCCATCTCCTCCTTTACAGTCTACACTTCTAGAAATCAAAATCAAAACTTAAATCCACCACAAATTATTGAGAATTTCATAAGAAACAATCCCAAGAAAAATACAAAGAAAGAAAGAAACTCGTCACATGAGAAGCATAAATGGGGACTGCAATTTTTTTTTCTTAGATTTTTCTTGAAATTTTTTGTTACAATTCAAGGGGAAAAAAAAGCTACCCAGTAATGATCAAAGTGGAATGCAGTTAGATTACCAACAACAAAAAACTCAAATTTTCATGCTCTAATGGGCATTTATCACAAAACCAAAAAAAAAATACCTCCACAACTCGAAATCACCGGCAACCACACCACCATCTCTGAAAATCTTCACCAGGAACCTGTTGATTTTAACGTTTTCTGCCATGACAAATCTATAGCCCTTGCACCGCTTGTGGCTGCGGTAACTTTTCCATCTCCGCCATAAACATCTTCTCTTCCACCAGAAAACGCCGTCGTCCTAATCTCAATGAACCCAAACTGGCCCAACAAGATCAAATCCCCAAAAAGCCAAGAAACTCTTTCTTGAAACTCCGGAGAAAATCAATGAAGAAGGAAATTGGAAGGTATGTGTAGAGAAGGAGTAGATAAAGCAGAAGAAGATCAAGGAAGAAGGAAATGGGAAAATCAAACCTTTTTTTTTTTGTTTCGGTTGATTCTTTTTTTTTTTAAGGCTGTGATGATTCTTAAACTCACAATAATTTTGAATTATTGTGAAAAAAGAGGAAGGTGAAATGAAAGAAAAAGAGAAGATGAATAAATGAGTTGAGAGAGATAAATGAAGAAAGAGAGAAGATGAAGGATTGAAGAAGATGAAGAGATGGAGAAGATGAAGAGTTGGAGAAGATGAAGAGTTGATATAAGGGTTTGATTTAAATATTGGGTTTAATTAGTATGGTTCAATTTAAATAAATCAAAGTGTAGTTTTGTCATTTTGAAAAATTTTAATCAAAATCGTTGACTTTTCAGTTGACTAACGCCGTTTCTGGAGGAAAGACCTTATAGTATAATTTTTTAAATCTGAGAGATCCGATGATACAATTTCCAAAATAGATGGACCCTAGAGCATATTATGAAAAAACTCAAGGACCTATAAATAATTTACCCAAAGATAAATATAAATTATCATAATAAACATCTAAAATTGTTTTTAATACGTCTAATGTATACCTAAGATCAAACACAGCAGTAACCAAAAATAAATTAGAAATAATTTTAAAATAATGTAACCATTTAATTTTCATTGCTTTCGCACAATATTTTAAATTAATGTCATGTTCAAACATTTGCAACCTATCAACTATATTAACATTACATTGCAAAATATATATATATATATATATATATTAGGTGAGTTTATACACATGGCTAAAAATATTTTAATTGCATCATTAAAAACTTTTAGTAAATTAATTATTTTTGTACATATTTCTCATTATTGTGGATAAATTAATATCGTGATTTTCCTGAGAATTGTAAAATGCGTACAATGCATCCTTATATTCGTATGATTGTGCTAATAAAATGTAGGTAAAATTCCACATGTGCACAACATTACGTCTAAATTTTGTTGGAATCAAATTATTAGTCCTATAAATATAAATGTTTATTGCACTTTTTATGGGTGCAATATGAATTTCTAAAACTTTCAAATCATTTTAAACACACAAATTCAAAATATGACATGCATATCTAATATGAAAAAATTTTCCGCTAACATTTGGTTGACACAGTTCTTTTAATTAATGTATAGATGCAGTATTTGATGCAACATTATCAAATGAAATAGTCAAAAAATCTTAATCAATTTATATTCATCTAAAAAGTTATGAATTATTTTATATATATTTGTGGTAGTATGCCTTCCATCAAAAGCATAAAAGACGATTATCATTTTTTGCAACTGTCATAAATTATCAATGTAATGCACTCGTAAACCCATGTAGGAATTGTTGGGCTAATTATTTATCTAAATATCAGAACAAATTGAGACACAACCATCCATTGCAGAAAATTGAAAAATTAATAATTTTTTTCTTACCTTAAACAAAGATAAAATATTTCTTTTAGTAGTATTTGAACAGTTTTAGGAAGTAGATTAACAAATGATTTTAAAATAAAATCACATTTTTCACCAAAAGAAAAAGATAATTTTTCAACATATATAAATTCGGTCAATCCTTTTTTATAATCCTTATCATTAAAATTAAAAATATAATTTTTAGAAGACGCGTACCAGAATATTTGCGTTTGAGCTCTTTTCTTACTCAAGAATTTTGTCAGATACTTTTGCTTTAAGTGCCGCTTCATTATTCCATATCCTCCACCAATTTTCCATTTTTACCGTGTGTTACATGTTCGGAATTTCCAACGAACTCCCGCTAGAAATGCTGAGGTACATCGCTTGTATGCTTTTACGATATATGTTGTTGTTAAGACCCAACTTTCTCCTCCAATTGAATTACGGGACTATAAAGTAATTTCGAAAAACATTTGTTAATATATAAATAATAACATGGAAAAAGAATTAAGTAAATTGTATAAAAAAATTCAAAAAAAAAATTTATATTACTAAAAAAATTACATTACGTCAAAAAGAATTTATGTAAGTGAAAAATTAAACATTAGTGAAGAAAAAATAAATTAAGTAAAGAAAATAAAATAATGTTACTAAAAAATAAATACGTGAATAAAAATTACATAAGAGAGAGAAAAAATTTATGCAACTTAAAACAAAAATAAGCAATATAATACCATGTTTGTTATTGGGACGGTGGTGGTGGTGCTGAAAGTGGCATGTCGGTTTCAAGATTTTGTCTCCATTTTTTGGTTGTGAAATCTTCAAAATGGATTGGGTAATTTATGGGCACCCCTTCGATAAACATTTGAGGTCTTGTTAGATCGACCGGATAATCAACTAATCATGAATTATCCGATCTCCAACTTCTTGAATTTCAGTTCCTTACCTTTTCCTTCGGCAGCACTTGATTAAAGTAGATATTTTTTTTTTAAAATTGAAATGAATAAAATAACTAATATAATTTGGTGAAAAAAAATTTAAGCTAAGTAGTGATAAAAAAATAAAACAAAGTGGTAGCGTAAATTAAGCAATAAAAGAATTAATTAAATTTTTGGAGAGAGTATAAATTAGAGAGTGTGTAAAAAAAATTTACCACCCCTTTCAATTTATAGAGAAATCCTAAAATTTCATTGGACACAGAATATTCTTGGAAACTACCTGTTTTTTACTGTTAGTAGGAGTAAAATTGACCAAAATTCAAATTTAAAACTCCCCAAAATCTGCCCTAAAGCTTGAAACCACTGGGCCAGCCCGGGGTTGGGCCCGTCGGTTCTGCCCTGTCAGCTGCGCCTCTGCCACAAGCCACTGGGCCAGCCTATGGTTTGGGCCCGTCGGGTCTAGCGGTTCCTTCCCTTTCCACAGGTCCATTGAGCCAACTCGCGGGCCAAGCCCTGTAGCCCACTGCCACATCCCTGACTCAAGCCCGTCGCTTCGAACCACAATTCTAACCGAGGGTTAACCGCTAATTCAAAATTTCAAATTATTCCGGTTAATCGCCAATTCAATTGGATGGTTCGGACAGTTCGAAGATGGTTATGGTTCAAAAATCTTCTGAACCTTAACTAGACTGTCAGACGACCGGTTACGGTTCTGCTTCAGCCGGTTACGGTTCACTGACAGGGCGACCCGGTTAGGTAGTGGGCCAAAACCAGCCCATGGCCAAATCTAGGAGTGAGTAAATGCGACAATGCGGGATTGAAAAACCGCAACCACACCCAAAGATAAACAAACTAAATCATAGTGCAAATTTGCGAATAAATTTTTACGGATTCGCAAGTTTAAGCGGTATCTATAAGAATAAATTATAGTCTCAATTAAAACTTTTTTCAATTATTCAAAATTAATTTCAATCTAATTTTCATACAATACAAACATTAAATAATTAACAAAATTAAAATTTATGAGCAAATTATAATATACAAAACTAAAAAAAAATAATTAAAATACAAAATGTAAAATAAGATTTAAAAAAACTTAGTAGCTTATATTAATTAACAAAACGGAAACAGCCGTTAAGAAGAAAAATCAAATAAGAATTCAATTATAAGATTGAATTATAAATGAAATACTTTGAGTATATGGAAGAAGCAAATAAATTCAGAAATGTTTTTGAATTTGTAAAATTTTGCCATGTACTTAAATACAATTTGCAATAATAAAAAATATGGAATATATAAGGAATTGCATGAATAAAAAAAGATAGATAATTACAAAATGTTGTTTCTAAACTACAGAAATAATCATTTTTGTATATAGAATACATATTGATAAGCTTAATTTATTTTATAAATTAAATATTTTTAATTTTTGCAGATTGTGCACAACCTACGGATGTGGATTATCCGTAGTTAATACCGCAAATTAGAAAGGTGTAGCGGGATACGAAACCTATGAATTGTAAACCAAACTGTGAATGCAGTTAAAACACAAATGCGGTTTGGTGCAGCGATTTCGCAGGTGTGAGTGATTTTTATTCACCCCTAGTAAAATAAGAAAATGAAGTAAATACCAACTATTTCAATTTTATAACTACGTAAACGTTATAATATTTTAAAAATTAAATAAATGACAATTTTTTTATATTGACTCTTATACCTTTTGTAAATTAATTTTTACATACCGATTAGTATGTAAATTTTTTTTACATACGATCTGTATATAAATTTTTTATTTATAATTACTTTCATACCCTCATTTTCTTACATATCGATTAGTATGTAAACTGATTTTTTATGATTATTAATCTTATATTTTTAGATTATTTTCACATACCAATTAGTATATAAATTGATTTTTACATACCATCAGTATGCAAATTGATTTTTTTCGACAATTACTTTTATATTCTTAATTTTTACTTATCGATCAATATGTAAATTGATTTTTTACATACCATCAGTATGTAAATTGATTTTCTTATATGCTAATTTACATATTAATGGTTTGTTTATATATCTTTTCTTTATATTGTTTACATACTAATTTCAATATATAAATTTGAACAAAAATTGATTTTTACATACCAAACATTATGTAGATTAATATATGAATTGAATTTTATATGCACATCAATTTCTAATTTTTTTTTTTACTTTTTAACACCTAAAAAATAAAATTCTTCACATTTTAATGTCTAAAGGATCTAAAAGAAAATATAAAAAAACTTGAGGTACTAATATGTAATTGTATAGACAATTCATCTTCTTTCTCTCACTATCGCTGCTATCATTGCTGGACCAGACGTTGCCGCCACCTGAACTTGAGGTTTTATCATTGTAAATCGATGGGACCATGCTGGAATCACGTCAGCAATAGGCTTTTCATTGAAATCCGACCAAAAATCCTTTGATTCTCGACTAAATTGTGATGAAATATTTTGGATTCATTTTTTTCGGCGATGATGATTTTTGAAGCAGCGATCACGTATTTGACTTGCTTTCGGAGAGCCAACGATGGTTCTGAGGGTACTGGATGAATCACTGTCGCGAGAGACTTTGACCAGTTTCCTCTAATCGACGGTTGGACGCTTCCAGTGGATGAGACGGCGATGAAGCTACAGAGCTGATTAGTACCAGTCATCTTGTTCAGTTCAGTGACGCTTCATGTTTTTGCATTTTGGTTTCTGTCTTTTAATATTAAATAATAAATATATATTATATATTTTATATTAATTAGTTAAATTATATTATTATAAAAATAAAAAGAGTATTTTAGTATTAAATACTATACCTGCTATTTAAATAATTTTTTAAAAAATATATTTATTTACTTAATAACATAAGATAGGTGAAAATCTGATACGTACTAACTTAAATCTTGTAATATAATATGTAAATGGATATATTTGAAATTTAATTAACAAATGAAGGGTATATTTGGAAAATGAAACTTTACCCTGACTCATCTTCCTTTGGTGAACCCTTATTCCGCAAGACATCACCGATTATAAAACCCTAAAATCCTAAAATATGTTTGCAATATTGCCAACTGTAATCAAAGGGAAGAAGAAGAAGAAGCAGAAGCTTTCTCTACCATCAAACAAACGTATTCCTCTTGCTCTTCAATGTATTTTTTGTTGTGTCGATATATAAAGCGGAATTTCTATAATAGCTCTCTTTGCCATTTTGCAGATACTTGTATCAATCTGTTTGTTTAGCACCGATTGTTTTCAACCATGGCAACTAGTAAGTACTTTTTTTTTTGGGTTATGAGTTGGATTATATGTAGGATCAAATATGGGTTTTGATTTTTTTGTATGCTTTGTATACATATAGGGCTTATGTTTGAGAATTCATGTGAGGTTGGAGTATTTTCCAAGCTTACCAATGCTTATTGCTTAGTTGCTATTGGAGGCTCTGAAAGCTTCTACAGGTTTATGTTTTCTTTTTTTTTTTCTTCTTCTTGGTGCTGCTGTTCATTTTTAAAGTTGCTGAATATTTAGTTATTGTTTCTGTATTCAGCACATTTGAGGCTGAATTAGCAGATGTTATCCCGGTGGTTAAAACTTCAATCGGGGGCACTAGGATTATTGGCCGTCTTTGTGCTGGTATTTTTTTTCTCATTTCTCTTTTCTTTTATATATATATATATATATATATATATATATATATATATATATGGTGTTAATGAAGTTCAACTTGTGATTTTCCTTTATGCTGCCACCCCAGGAAATAAAAACGGGCTTCTCTTGCCCCACACTACCACTGACCAAGGTGAGGATTTCATGTTTGAATTTATTGTGCTGTTCTTATGAACATCTACCATTATTTTCTCTTAACTGAAAACTCATATTTGACATGCAATGTTGATAGAAATTTAGAACACCTTTTTACTGGTACTGACCTAGCAACATTGGGCCCCTTGAAATTTGAATAAATAACTTTAGTTTGTCATGGTCTTCTTTTAAGATAATGACATTACAATGAAATTATCAGATCTGGATTATATGAGTACAAATAAGTTTAGAATTTATATTGTCCATGTAATTTTAAATTTCTTATTGATCTGCTGTTTTTATGTTCTTTTTTCCTTGTTAATGAAGAACTTCAACACTTGAGAAACAGTCTACCTGATAATGTTGTGGTTCAGCGTATTGAAGAGAGGTTATCCGCCCTGGGAAATTGCATAGCCTGCAATGACCATGTTGCTCTAACACATACAGATCTTGACAAAGTACGAATTTTTAGTCTTTTTTTCCCATGTCTGCTAATATGTTTATTTTTGTACCAGAAATAAATTTAGGTTGGTTACTTGATGTGTGTTCTGTGGTCTGTTTATCTGCAGGTTGTTATTTTGCTATTTTTGAGGTTGTAATTTTGTTTACAAAACTTATAGAAGTGATATCTTAGCCTGAAAAATGATTATACAGTATCATAAGTGAATTGCAGGACCTACATGTTTTGCCATGTGAAAGAGAGCAACAAAATTCAATGTTGTATTCACAAGAAGGAATTGAACAAAAAACTTGCTACATTCATATATTATATAGCATTTCAATTTTTAAATTCCATTGAGTATTTCTCCCCAAATGATTCTTGGGATGAGAATTGGTGATCCTATGTAGATTGCTGAAAGAAGAATAATATTACCAAATTCTTTGATTACAGTTTTCCCAGTTGAATAATCGTTATTTTTGGTAATATTAATTGTTATGGATGGATGTCTTCTGCTGTACGACAGGAAACAGAGGAAATGGTTGCAGATGTTCTTGGTGTAGAAGTTTTTAGACAAACAATTGCTGGTAACATTCTCGTGGGAAGCTATTGTGCATTCTCCAATAGAGGTGGCCTGGTAAGATTAATTTTCCTGCACTGATTGTTATTCACAGAAAACAGGAGTAATGGAGTGTGCTTGTTCATTTTGTTGCAGGTTCATCCACATACGTCCATAGAAGACTTGGATGAACTGTCGACCCTCCTTCAGGTCCCTTTAGTGGCTGGAACTGTAAACCGTGGTAGTGAAGTAATAGCCGCTGGGATGACTGTGAATGACTGGACAGCATTTTGCGGTTCAGATACTACAGCTACTGAGCTCTCTGTCATTGAGAGTGTTTTCAAGTTGAGGGAAGCACAGCCAAGTGCCATTGTCGATGAGATGAGGAAATCATTGATTGACAGCCATGTTTAAGTCATATCCTAAGTTATTACTCGTAATCTCAATTTGTCTTTAAAGCTGATTTTATGGGGTCTGAAACAGAAATCAAGTTTTGAAATTGAATTCTTTCCATGTCTTGTTATGTATGAAAAAATAGGATTAAATGGATGAAGCTATAGCATAAGCTGTAGATGTTTGTTGCTAAATATATAAAACAATTATTGGAAGTTGGATAATGGTTTTAAGAATTGGATTTCCAACCTAACAATTTTCTGCATTTTCTTTTGATGCTATCAATTTGAATATTATTTTACTTTGATTTGCTTATTCTTATGTCTATATAATACCCTTCCAATGGAATGGGAAGTAGTACATCTGTTCAAAAATCTAGTTTTTATAACTTCAAAATTTTGAAGGATAAATAATAATTTATTTCAGCCAAAAGAAATGAAATAATCAGTTTGAACTTTTTTTGTTTGGATAAATTGTTTGTTGCATTTAAATTTGAGCGGTAATTAATTTTTTCTTTTTGAAGCGAGAGCAATACCTGTTTTACCTCAGAAAGGATTTGGTCAAATATATACATGTGAAGTGCACGTGCTGGTTAAGGATCAAATTGAAATTCATCTTGATATCCTCCTCTAAACAAGAACCAAAAATGTAATTTTTCACGGACAATTCATAATTTGGGCGAAAATTGAAAGGAACATTCAGACCATTTTGTTCATAGTTGTCAAAATTTTAAGATGCATTTTCACTGCTTTTCAATGATCGGTTGTGAAATTTGAGGCGACTAATAGTTTTTCCAAGTGAAGTCGAGACTTTCAATATCCTTAGATTTTACAATTGCTAGTAAATGGAAAAATGACTTGAGTTGTGAAGGCAAGTCAAAACGACTCGTGTTTTTTATAAGTTTATGATGTCATTTTAAGTCATTACAATTGTCGGACTAGAGAATTAAAGATAGTTTTGAGTTTCTTTCATCAAGATCGATCTTTTGATATAAGGCACGGTCAGTTAGATTGCCATTTCCAATATCCTAAAACAAAACCCTTCCAATTGTTACTTTTAATTTTCTAGTGTCTATTTGTAGCATAAAATAAAAGGAGAAATGTCTAATTGGTCTCTCATTAAAAATAGGATGCCATTAGAAAAATTGTATAAAAATCTTTGGTCGAAAGGATGAAGATATAATTGGATGGAATTCGCTTGAATTCTGAACTTTTGTTTGCTTAGACATAATTTAAATTTTATTTTTAAAATCTAAATTGCCTGTAATAAATAAAGGCAATAGCAATGAAGTATATCAAAATTGAAAAATAAAAAATATATTGATCCGTAAAAAAACTAGTGATTGAAAATAGTGGTGGCCACGGGAAGAAGCGGGAGGAGACTGGAACAGGCGGGCTGGCGGAGGTTAACTGGCGATTTTGCTGAAAATTTTATTTTTTAACTTGCGGTTCTACTTCCTTTAATGCCAAACGTCTCTTGCGCTTCCTGCAACCAAAATGCAGAGGAGAAAAACGAACCAAAATCTATAAATATCTAGGATAAAGAAGAACTCGAAGAAGCCTGCAAGCGCAACGCAGCCGCTGCCACTTCTACTTCCTCCTCTTCTCTACTCCACCTACTCGACCGCCACCAGACTAACCCCGCCTCCAAATCTAACCGAATCGGCCTTTCTTCTTCCTGAAATATACTATACAATCATCAATCATGGAAGTGGAAGTGAAGTTGAGTCTATACAATCATCAGATCAACCATCAACCCAATTATAACTGCCTAAAATTGCTCCTTTCACAGTATCACCTCAAAACTCTAAACCAGCACAACCTCTTCTTTGACTCTGTCGCCGCCACTCTTTCCCTAAACCAGCACCTCTTCTCTCGCTAAAGGCCAAGCTCGCCGGTTTGAATTCTTTTACAGTATCACTTCAAAACCCTAAACCAACAGAACCTCTTCTTTGACTCTGTCGCCACCACTCTTTTCCTAAACCAGCCTCTTCTCTTGCTGTGTTCTCTTGCAAAAGGCCAAGCCCGCCGGTTTGAACCACAGTTGGTTAACCTCTATTTCAAAATTTCAATTAATTTTTGGTTAACCAATCGTTCAACAACTACGTTTAATCACGGTTCAAAAAATAACCTTAACTGGTCTGCCGGCCGATCGGTTACGGTTCTGATTCGAGCCGTCACGAATTGACGGCAGGCCGAGCCAGTTTAAAAACGGGCCAAACCAGGCAGTTACAACCGGCCAACCCGGCCATGTCACATCTTGGAAAAACAAAATGAAAAAATATGCGACACTTACAAGCTCTATTGAGATGATGGTTGTTGACTTGTGGAGGCCATGGCAGTAGTTAGTTCGGGCAAAATAAGGAACGAAAGGGAACGATGAAAAGGTTCATTTTCATGTGGATTTTTTCGTTCGTCCAAAATTAAATAAAATAATATAGCATTTGGCTAAGGCTTATTTAAAAAAAAATACTAAATTTAAAAATCGGAAGAAGTTTAGATACGAAATTTTGGTTCATCCAAGCTTTGTCTGGAGATAATGTGGGAGGAGCAAACCCTTTGATAGCTGAAGCATTCGCTCTTCAATTACTTCGCCAGCAACATCTTTGGATTTTGATGTTTTGAGCTAGTGGCTGTTATCTTTGATTTTAAAACTTTCCTTCTATTTAATTTAGATTGATTGGTAGCTTGAGCCAATTTCAACTATATGCTGACATGGCAGAAAGAGATTGGTTCAAGCCGAAGACATTGACGTGGCAAACAAAATGTAACTATTAGTTAATAAAATTTTTATATCCCATAATTACCCTTCCGTCTCACAACATCAAAACACAACCTCTCCTCCTCCACTCTGCTTCAAAATTCAAACCGCGACCTGAAACCAGCGATGTGTCGTTTTATAACTTACAGATTCTCTGTCTTTCTTCTCTTTCTCTCTCTTCTCCCTCTCTCTCTTCACGCTCGTCCTTTCGTTCTCGTTCTCTCCGAGGGCGACCTCAAAGATGCCCCTACTTCCGCCGACTCCGACGCTGACTCCTCCGCGGCTGAGTCTCAGCCGGAGTGGGACGAGTTCGGCGATTCCGATTCGAAGCCCGAGCACGAACTCGACCCTGGATCTTGGCGCCCAATTTTTGAGCCCGATTCTTCAAGTTCAGATATTATCCAAGATCCAGAGATGGCGGAGTATTACTCAGGTGTCGAGAAAATGATGTCAGCGGTTAGTGGCGGCGAGGTGAGGATGATGGAGGAGGCCACGGCAGAGATCGAGGCGGCCGCTGTGGCTGGTAATCCTCACGGGCAGTCAGTTTTAGGGTTCCTGTACGGGCTGGGGCTAATGAGAGAGTGGAGTAAGTCAAAGGCATTTCTGTATCATCATTTTGCAGCTGTAGGAGGTAGCATGCAGTCCAAGATGGCTCTTGCGTACACTTATACCCGCCAAGATGTGAGTAACTAACCGCTTGATTTATTAATATCTTTGCGGAAAGTTATATTTTATGGAACTGGATTCAGGATTTGTTGGTAATCTGTAATGAAGTTATAATCAGTAATTCTATTACAATTGTATAATGCTTTTTGCTCGTTCACATTATTTTAGTATACTTAATTAGGCAAACTAAGCAACATAAAATTTTGCCGGAAAATGGGAGAACTCCGCTTAATCGAGCTTAGCTCTCGTAGCATATTTTATGACTACAAAATGTAAATGATTAACATTAATTAAAGTCATTTGACCTTTTTCGGAAAATTGTTGTGATTTGTGCTTGTTGATTGAAATTTCATATCACAATAGCAGTACAATTGTTATACATTGTGTACTATAAGACACGGTAATAGAGTTGGGATGGGAACTGATTAATTTTTTATGCCAAATTATGTTAAGAGTTCAAATATCAGTCTTGGTTACTGTGTAACATTATCAGACAGTGAGGCTTATTAGAAGATATAATGGTAATGCATCTGATTTTTCCAAGCCTTTCTGAATAAAATAGTACTTGATATATGTAGAAGTGTACCACATTAGTTCTTGATTCTCTGGTGAAAGTTATTCCTCATGTTGTTGTTCTTTTTTCATATGGTCCTGATGTACGGTTTTCAACTTACTTTGTTTTCAGATGTATGATAAAGCAGTTACATTATATGCTGAGTTAGCTGAAGTTGCTGTGAATAGTTTCTTGATCTCAAAGGATTCGCCTGTGATTGAACCGGTTAGAATTCACAATGGAGCTGAGGAGAATAAGGATGCTTTAAGAAAGTCTAGAGGGGAGGAGGATGAGGACTTCCAGATTTCGGAATATCAGGCTCAGAAGGGGAATGCGGGAGCCATGTATAAAATAGGGCTATTTTACTACTTTGGATTGAGAGGATTAAGGCGTGACCATGCTAAGGCATTGGCATGGTTTTCGAAGGCTGTTAAGAAAGGGGAGCCCAGGTCAATGGAACTACTAGGCGAGATATATGCAAGGGGAGCTGGAGTTGAAAGGAACTATACGAAAGCCCTCGAATGGTTAACTCTTGCTTCAAAGCAGCAACTTTATTCAGCTTATAATGGTATGGGATATTTATATGTCAAGGGTTATGGAGTTGAAAAGAAGAACTACACCAAAGTAAGCTTTTTCTTGCCTTCTTTCACCTGAGCTATATCTATTTGTTGATGGGTTCCAACTTCAAGTCACTTTTAGTAACTGTATGTTAGTGGCCTTTCAAGAATTTAATCAATAAATTTTCTGAGTGATTTGAAGAAATAATGAATTAACTTTAAGGGCCACTTCAAATTTTTACATTTATATCGCCTCTGTCAAATTTCTGTTGATTATGACGCAATCATATAATCTCGCTTTTATGCGTAAAACCCTATTTGGTGGAAATATTCTGCAGACATATAAATCATCTATAGGCATGTTCTTTTTTTGGCAATTGTATATTTTGCTTTTACATGTAATGGTTTGTCCTTTAAAGGTTTATTTCAGATGACATTTCACTAACCTATTCCCTTTATTCCAGGCCAAGGAATACTTTGAGAAGGCTGCTGACAATGAAGAAGCCGGCGGACACTACAACCTTGGAGTAATGTATCTTAAGGGGATTGGGGTAAAAAGAGATGTAAAGCTTGCACGCAAGTATTTTGTAGTGGCTGCTAATGCAGGTCAACCAAAAGCATTTTACCAACTAGCAAAGATGTTCCATACTGGTGTGGGATTTAAGAAGGATCTCACCATGGTAAATCCAGTCAATTTTTTGTTTGCCTCTCTCTCTCTCTCTCTATATATATATATATATATATATACATATATATATATACATGCCTGCTGTAATCATACACTTTAATATTTGCCCTCTCTTTGGCTTAATGATCAGTCATGCATATTGTATATTTTGTTCAAACTAAGTATAAGAGATGACATTATAAGACGTCACATAATTCATGACGTGACATATTTCTACATTATGTTAAAGTTAATATTGTAAATGGCAAAGAGAAGACCTTATATATGATCGTTATTGGAAAATCATGAAGAGTTGGGGGGAATTGTGTCCTCTTTTTGGGTGGATATCGGTGGGAACATTGAATATGTGCTAATTTAAATCATAAAAATAGCATATACTTGTGCCTTACTGTTAAGATTGGCTTTTTTCTTTTTTTTTTGGTGGGGGCTTTTAGGTTGTTCTGTGAGCTGCCTTGGACCTGGCTATTGGTAATATGAAAATCTGTCTTGAAAGATGTAACTAATCTTCCCCTACTCCCCTTAAGGCAGAATGGTATTGATTGACCTTGTCCCCACCTACATTTGGATTTGTCAGCCATTGGTCTTCTATTTGTCACTCACCCCATTGCATTATATTTATGAATCCTCTTATACCTGATTTTCTTCATTCCAGGCAACCGCATTATATAAACTGGTTGCAGAGCGGGGACCGTGGAGTACATTGTCTAGATGGGCACTGGAATCATACCTAAAGGGTGATGTGGGCAAGGCATTCTTATTATATTCAAGGATGGCTGAGCTGGGCTATGAGATTGCCCAGAGTAATGCTGCATGGATACTTGACAAATATGGGGAGCGTAGCATGTGCATGGGAGAGTTTGGATTTTGTACAGATGCAGAAAGGCATCAGCGTGCTCATTCTTTGTGGTGGCAAGCTTCCGAGCAGGGTAATGAACATGCTGCTTTGCTTATTGGTGATGCATACTATTATGGTCGGGTGTGTTTCTCCAGCCTCTTTGAATTGTTTCGTTTTATGATCTACAAAATTCAAATAATTCATTCTGTTCCCATTGTTTGGTTCTTTCTTTCCCTTTTGCAGGGTACTGAAAGAGACTATGAACGTGCTGCAGAAGCATATATGCATGCTAAATCACAATCTAATGCACAAGCAATGTTCAACCTTGGATACATGCATGAGCATGGTCAAGGACTCCCATTTGACCTGCATCTTGCTAAGCGTTACTATGATCAAGCTTTAGAGATAGATCCTGCTGCAAAGTTGCCTGTTACACTAGCCCTGACAAGCTTGTGGGTACGAAGAAACTATGCGGACAGTTTTATGGTGTGTTTCTCTCTCCGATTGATTTCTTGCTTATTTTCAATGTTTATATTGTAGTTATTTTACTGCACGTTTAATGCACATCTAAATTCCAAAAAAGTGTGACAAGAAGAAGCCTTCTCTTGTCTCCCAACTGGTCACTTTATCTGCCTGCTTAGCAGTTTTAAATGTTGTAAATAGTGCTACAAGTTAATTCTAGCTTAGCTAAAATTTATTCTGATTCCTACTATTACAGAGACTGGAATTCATGGTGATAGTTAAAGTCATCGGGTTAAGTGATTAACTAGCATTGATAAAATTAGGTAATTAGAAGAAACATGTCTTGTAGCATCCAAGGTGGCATCTTCAATCTTTATGCCGATATGACTCTAAAACGACCTATCCTCAATTCTTAACTGACTGATACTGGCGCTGTTATGCTTTTATTGCAGGTTGATATGATAGATACATTGCCTGGAGTATACCCAAAAGTTGAAGCATGGGTGGAGAATGTGTTAATGGAGGAAGGAAATGCAACAATTTTGACCCTTGTTGTCTGTCTCCTTACAGTGCTATATCTTCGCGAGAGACAGCGCAGAAATGTTGTGGATGTACCGCCCCAGCCTGTGGACCATGCTGCTCCTGTACCCAATTGATTAGGCAGTGCTGGTATTGCAGAAACACTTTTTTCTTTTGGTTTTCCAGCGCCCTGTATTTGTGAGAAGGTAAATATAATTGCAATATAACTAGTGTACAGGTGTTTTGAGTCTCTGTGGAATAGCTTTTCCGGCATATCACACTATAGGATGACAGAAATAAGTATTTTTTCTTCTTTTGAATCTTATGTAATAGAAAAAAGTAACATAGATCTGTTGCGGGAAACACTTAGGATACAGAAGTGATTCAGTGTGCTGATCTAACCATTTATTTGAAAGAGGATATATGCCAGTAACAAAATGCTGTGCTGCGGATTATGATTATTTAGTATTGATTTTGTTTTACTTTGATTGTTGGCATTTCAATAGTACAAGCTCTTTTTTGAACTGTCAGTGTAACCGACTACACATTGTTTACTTAAATATAGCACCAATTAGCCATCTGAAAATAATTTAGTCAAACCATGCACAAGTAAAGATAGTAATAATATATATAAAAACATAATTAAGGAATGAGGGATCCAGTCATTTAATTGATGCAGAGGTGTAACTGGGGATGTGATCTTGGAAGTGACGGAATCATGGCAAATGTTTATGAGGTGTGAAACAACTAATAAGTAATGGCTCACAACTAATAATTCTTCCTACTTACCAGTATTTGAGGTGTAAACATGCGAAGAGAAGAAATACAAAAAAATTGAAAATTACCCTGTAAGGCATCTAAAAATATCCAAAATAAAATACTTACATTCTTTTAATGTGAAAAATCAGCATCTCATCATATGCCTTTCTTTAAAAACCTCTCCAATGTTAATATGCATTATCAGGACTAAACATTATCATTGAGCTCACCTTTTATTTCTAGACATTTTAAATTTCTTTAAAATGGTGATTGATTTCGAATTAAATTATAAATTTAAAAAGGAAAAAAAAAAAAAGCAAAGTGTAGAATTAGAGAATATTTAAATTAAATGTCTACTCTACACATTTATTCACACCTTTCTTTTACACCTTCCATTTAATAGGACACATAAGCCAATAATGTGGCATTAGTATCATTACATTTTTAACAATGGCATAAATATATACAATTATAATCCTGTTCTCAAATGCATCTGCAACTACAGCAAAACTAACAAACTTGAAAGTTAACCCATTACTTTAACATGCTTGGTTCCAAAGATTCTAAAACGCCTACTTCCCCAAGGATCATTTCTATCAAGGTAATAGGATTTTAGGCAACACTGTATCCACGGAGGATCTCTTGGAGCACCCCCATTTGCAGTCACCCCAAGCAACGTGTCTCTCTTCCTTGCCAATACGTCAAGGGAGGGATAACCATCAAAGAACTTCTCCTATCATCAATAAACATCACAATCAGTAATCATTATTAAAGAGTTCAATCCCTAAGTTAAAGAAGCAAGTAAGGGGAGAGTTTCAGGATACAGGTAGTTTCAATACCCCACTTTCGGTGTTGAAAATTTTATAAAGAACAGGTTCTCACCCCATCTTCACCATATAAAAAAGCATGAATTCTGGAAGTCGGATCTTCTAGTGTCAGTCTAATCCCATAAGTTCCAAGACAAGAGTTGAAGTCCTCAACTTGCCATGGAAATGCTGCTAGGACTCGAACCACACACCTAAATTTAGCAGTCACCTGCAAGTTTACAACAGCTGTTAATCCAAGCAATATGCTCCCAGCATGCGAGAGATGTATGTTTCCTATAGCATCTTCTATGTTTTCCATTTATAAAAAGTTACTGTATAGATAAGATTCTCAAGATATTGCACCATGCCTCAAAAATTTCATGACAAAAAAAACCCATTAATTAAACACGGATAATCTTGTACAATACAGTGTGTCTGGCTGGTTGAAGGCTCAACCCAAGAAATTTCTGGGGAAAACCAGTGCTTCAATTTATGTTCTCAGGTGCAAAGCCACTAACTTCTCTCAAGTTAGGGAGTTTCGGGAACTTTTTTGAGGTAAAACATAACAGCAACAAAGATTGTCTCGATGCCAAAATGCAAGACAAGAAACTACAAGAAATTCATTACCTACTATCAACACTTGTAAATGAGCATATCATTTACATAGTTCTTTTGGAAAATATTTCTCCCAATAGGTTCATTGTCACATAAAATTGCTGGTCTTACTTGACTGCAGATACTTTTTATTCAACCCCTCATTTACATGATCTGATCCAAATATTAAGTGAGGCATGTTATGAAGAAATTTACAAACACTCAAGGTTCTTCTAGGGGTGGGACTATGAGTTTAAATCTAGATCTATTGTTCAATTTGGCCACTGAAACACAAATTATTACATTATATATATATATATATATATATTTTTTTTTTTAAAAGTTAGGCATTCTTTTGATATTAAGCATGCTAATGGCTAGGAGGTCATGGCATTACAACCTTTGTGCATAAAAGAAAAGGGTTGTGTAATTCAAACCTTCCTAAAACATACAAAGTATATATAACCACAGTTTGCTTAGCATACCTGTGAACAAGTGAGAGCATCCATCAACGTAAGAAAAGGAACGTGGTTATAATCGACATCTGAAATTACACATAAAATAAATCATCATCATCACAAAGCTTGTAGCTACAGGGATGGGCCTCTAGAAAGGGGGAATCCCAGAACAAAAAGTAAGAAAAACAAAGTAAATGCGAACCTGTCAGTGTTGAACACCGAGGAAAGCACCAATAAGGGATCCGCCCATTACCCAGAGACAAACGTTCATTATAAGCCCTGCCTTACATGCATAGTATAAGGACATCCAAATCAAACTTCAATAAAAAAAAATGAAGCTTGGTAACTTATACAGCTTTAGCAGAGATTATTCTACTCACCTTTGACAACCTAAAACGAGAGGATTGTCATCTGACATGTAATGTAGCTTTGTGAAGTGTGTCAACACACCACACCATAATCCTGCATGCACTTCACAACGTATATTGAGAAATTTCACCCATTTACCAATACTCAATAAGTGGAGAGCATGCCCGTCATTGCCTTTGTCAACGATTATCCGTAAAATTGTACCAACAGTTGGGAACGTACACAATAAATCTCTTGGCAAAGGTAAAGGTTCCATTTGCAAGGGAAGTGGACAATCCGATTCATTTTCCAGCCTGCCATTCAAAACACACAATGTTAGAGCTCTGGAATTAGGTATATAGAACCGTAGTATATCAGAATCAAATTACAAAGATTAAAAGACATAATATAGCAGATATGCTATGAAGTGGATTTAGGTCTTGAAACTTAGTGAAACAGAGTGCCTTGGGTTTAGATGTTCGCTAAGCAGTCGGTTAGTTTAGGACGTTGTCCACATCAGCTAAGTTTGTCAGCGGTATTTCTAGAAGATGTAATTAGTTGTTTTACATAGAAGGATCAGTTTCTTAGATAAATAAATGTAACAGACTCTCTCTCTGTCTCTCTCTAGATAAAATTCTCCCTCTGGACTCTTTCTCCCTGTTCTGTTCTATTCTGCTAGTTTTGCCTCCTTCCTTTATCTATTCTCTTTCTTACCCTATCAAACCCTAGAAAACAATGATCATATATAATTTGTCAAACAAAATTGCATTCGAACAACCCTTATAAGTTTCCTATTGAATGTGCTCCAGTGATTCATTTTAACTTATTCTCTTCCTTTGCTTAGAATAATGATTAACTTGAATCCTCTTTGAAATCACTTTCCTCCCCTCACAATTTCTCATATATGAAGCTCTAAAACTATGGCCAAGTGGGTGGAATTCGTGGTACAATAACTATCCTCTAACAAGAATAACATAAATATACATGCCTCCCAATTCTGTATTTTTTAAACAACTGCCACTATGTCACTAAAAAAACAATTAGATAAAAACTTGTCTGATACAAACAATTTCAAGTAGCACATGGGCTATTGAGCAGAGCTCCAGTTCTCCAAATAGCCACAATTAAGCTCCTTTAATAAGCTAGAAACTAGCTTCTCCTTACTTAACAGAAAAAATTAAAGCTTTGACGCTTCAAGCTTCTAGTTACCAAACCAAATAAAGTAGCCTGTAATATGAAAGTCTAAACGTAATATTGTAACTAAACAACTAATTTCACTCTTCCTAGATAGTATCCCAATGCTTAGAAGCATGATGTGTGTTATGCCGTAGATAAAGAAGAAAGGAATGTGTTTATGGCTATGATTCATTCATGAATCCCTTTAGCAGCTTCTCGGAAGCTTATTAAAATCAAAGAATTATAAATACAGGAAAGGATAATCTTCATGTGAAAGTAGGTTTTTCAGAGTGTTAAGATCAACCCTCCAAGTCAATACTCAATATGAGTTCAAGGGGAAACAGTGCAACTCCATCTTCCAAATATTTTTTTCTTCAAGACATCATTCCCAAAAATTGAATAGTGTAGATCTCCTTCCATATATATAGAGCTCAACCAATGAAAGTTGTATTCGTTCTCTAATTCTTGTATCAAACAATTTTTCATGAAGGACTTTATAGGGAATCAAAAGTAGGGGAAGGTAGATAAAAAAAGGGGCAAATTCTGAACTTTTGAAAAATCCTGGGAGGAACATAGCTGCAGTCTTTGACTCATGGCCGATGATATGAAAGAAACACATCTAAAAGGCTCAACCAAAACCATTTCTTTCTAATGATCACCCATCTTTCCAAATCAGTAGACTAAAGCTTGATGATTCTAATTACCTTGCTTGGTCAAGGTCTTGTGAGAAACATGTTCCAGAAATAAAAAATTCTAGTGCTAAAGCATGGAAATAGTAGACAAGCAATTGCAACATTTTATATAAAGGTGAAAAAAAAAATTGTTATGTGATGTTAGTTCATAGCAAGTTAGCAACTCACTTTGTATCAATGTGAAGAGGCGGACAATCAGTCCCATCCCAAACATAGGCCATCCACACTTGCTTAGATACCTCACTTACATGGAAGACCTTAACATGATGGATCGTTAAAAGATGAAAAAATCATCAGTACTTGGACTCCGTAAAATGCTTAATAGGACAACACCACTTTTACTATGGACATTGATGACCTCCAAAGCCTAGTTCAATAAAAGGATATATCAATATGTTTGACTTACCTTGCAAAGCAAATTAGCTCTTTCTCCTTCTTTCATCTCTCTCAAGAACGTAAAGCTATCTGAACCTATAAATAAATGCAAATCAAGTTTTAATAGGCTGAAGGTACAAAGTCGCATGATGCAGGACATAGTAGTTGATTTCTTGAGGACATAGAAAGGGCTAAAGTTATAAACACCTAGAATTTTAATGCTTTCAATTTATTCAACAACAATCAGATTTTATGCTACAATGAACTGTGTATTGCAATTCAACCCTGTATTGATATGTATAAAATATTGGTGATGCCCCAAAAACATCCAACATGGAGCCTTTGAAGTCACTGAACACATTTTTATTGAAGGCACTGACTATGCATAATATTTCACAGTACTTAAATTTCTCCATAACAACCCCATAATTCCCCCTTTTTGCTGTTCTTTTGTCTTTTTAGCCTATTCCGTATAAAGCTAACCACTAAACTAAATTTTCACCCATTCTAACCTTCAAATAAACACCTACATGTTTTTGTCTCTTTAGTCTATCCTGTATAAAGCTAACCACTGACCTAAATGTTCACCCACCAAGCTGTCCTACATCATAATTCGAGTATTATAAACTGGGACAATAACTAGTATGTATTAATATTTTACAATAGAATTTTCAGAAGTCTACTAAGTTAATGATAAAAAAGTCAATGCTTACAAATACTTTGTACTTGCGCATCATCAAATGGGTTCTACTTTTCCTTTGCATTGATGAACTATTTTGTCTTATGTAACAATTTGCTTAGTTGCAAGTATTATATAACAATTAATGAATATTTATTTACTCAAAAATTAATCAGGGAATTGCACAAGCACAGACGACCAAGAGCTTGTATTCACTAAATGTTACACCCATCACCCCATAAAGAAGAGAATCACATTCGCCAAAGTAATATTTGCAAAAAATATTACATTTAGGGATATAAGCAACAACCAATGCAGTTTTTCTAAATTCACCCAATCAATTAATAGCAAAAGGTTTTTGATAATAGAAAGGGTAATATAATCAATTTTCTCCATAATTTACAGCAACTTAGATATATAAATGAATTTTTTTAAGGGAAGTGTCGAAGCGAAAAGGAGACATGTGATACTTCTTTTGGGATGGAGGCTGCAATGAGGAATGTGGAAACATTCAGTAGATAAGTCCTCAATTTAATTTTGTTTGGTTTTTATCTACTTGTATGGAAGAGAGCATTAGACAAAAAAAAAAAAAAAAAGTATTTAAAACTGGTCACAATGAAACAAATTGATGGATTACTACTAGATATTTGATCAATGACACTGTAATTCTCTTTTGGCTTCTACCCTGTTTGAAAGTTCAAATAGATTTTAGAAGGGAAAAGACAATTTCCTATATTCTTTTCCAATTTTAGAACCAACACTTGACCTCTATTCCTTTCCAATTTAAAAACAACACTTGATGCATATTTACTTCCAAGAACTTTCAAATTTCCCAAGATTAATTTAGAGAAGTTAGGACATGGAAAATGCTTAGCGATTTGAAAATAGAAGTTCTCCATTGACATTTTTTTTTCCAGTCAAGTTCAAATGGCCTAATCAATAGCGGTATGCAGAAAAATCTTTTCCACAAAATAAATGCCAGCTGAATTTCAAGCAATTTTTTTTTTTTTTTTTGAAACACCATTCATTCAAGACACTAAGGTCAAAAGCATTTAAGGCCAACAAAAAAAAAAAAACAAATATTTAATTGGACTGCTCTTGACAAACAATAATATTAGAGCCAATGGTTGTTAATCTCCACGTTTCAAAATATGATCATACCTTCATTGAGATGGAGGTCGGGTAACCATTTTCTCAAGCCTTCTATGAATTTAGAGCCCCTATCTCTGGGGTGATATTTTGAGGAATGTTGATAAGGAAGAAAGTCTT
The DNA here is from genome assembly GCA_948099555.1 of Croton setiger. NCBI lineage: Eukaryota > Viridiplantae > Streptophyta > Magnoliopsida > Malpighiales > Euphorbiaceae > Croton > Croton setiger. Next base: position 58,094 of record CANUEY010078555.1, read on the forward strand.
TACCATTTCTTCCCTCAAACAAAGCAAAAGAGGAGAATGCCTTATAGAAAACAGCATTAGCTTCACCAGAATGGATCCTCATCTGCATAAACAATAGGTACCCCAATTTTTGGAATACTTGAATTCATTTGAGAAGATAACCTAAGGACATTGCTTTTGTTACCTAGATATTCATACAAAAAGTGAAGTTTTTGTCAAGCAGATGATATCTCAGAAGTTGACTTCTATATTCTAATGATTGAAATAGTAAAGTTTAATTTTATAAAAGAAATCAAAACCAAAAGGGAAGTATACAATTAACAAAACCTAGCCTGATTATGTGACAAGCCTTTAATATGCTTCATTAGTAAAAGAAATCAAAGCAAACAGCATTTTGATATTCTGAAAAAGCATTCAGGACAAATTCTTTACCATTTCATACACACACACATATATAACAATTAAGAGCGCCTACAAATGCAATAACTAGTGATGGGGCTAAAAAAATTTTGATTGTGGGGAAATGCTGTAAGCAACTGATAAACAACCACCATATTACAAAAACGAGATCATTCTCTAACTAAATTTTGTCCCAAAAACGGTAGGGATCTAAAAAACTGGTTACTCCAAACAAGGCAAACAATTATTTGAGAGATATATTGTAAATTACCCATGAAAATGGAAGTACAAAAGCAACAAAATTTCCAAAGAAAAAGCATTATTACCACAACACGAGAAAGCTGAATTATATCTCCAAGAAAGAAAATTCGAGGAAGCTCTTCAACTCTTGACATGAAAATGTTAACTGATAAACCAGGTTCTGGATATGATTCATCAATTATTCTCAGTGTACAGCACCAATCTGAGATGGTAAATAAGATTTGCTAAAAAAAAATATTTACAAGCAAAACCAAATTAAAAAAAAAAAAAAAAACTCAAAATTTTCGAAAAAGAAAAAGAAAGAAAAATCTGGCTCAGAACTAAACCTTAACCGAGAAAGTTCTCATCACTCTACTACCAAAACCAACTAAAGAAGCAAAATAGTGGTAGCAGCCGTAAGTCCGGCCTTTTTTTGTCATCATAGCCAGTTCGAGTAGCCATTATTTTAGCTTGAAAAATGAATATAGTTTTAAAATAGGAATTAGAAATTACCGGTGCCTCTGGTTTTTTTAGGTAAACCGATCTCGAGAATGACGCCGATGAGATTTACTTTCTGGTTGATAGAGGTAATTGCATCCCTTATCTGTAGAAATTTATAATCGTCTCTGTTCTCCATTCCTCTGCCAACCCCAAACCCTTTTGTCTTCCGTCTACGGCGCAAGTGCGGCGGCGCCAATCCAAACCATCTCTGTTCAATGACCGTAACGTCACACAGCAAGCGAGCGAGTGGTTTTCTATTTTAAATAAGACGTTAAATGACCGTTTAATCCCTGAAATTAGGGATCGCAGTTTGAGCTAAACTGCAATTGGGCTTAATCATTCAAAGGCCCAAAGCCTATGCCCAAAACATACCTACCCACCGCTTCCTCCTCCTCCTTCGGCATGCTTCTGTAATCTGATTGTACAGTGGGATGTTTGTAATTTTTTTCGATTTCAACAATCAAAATCCACAGGAAGAAGCCACTGCTCTGTTTTGATTTTCGATTTCTTCAGGTTCTGTAGTTGTTCTCGAAGCTACTGCTCTGTTTTTGACTTACGATTTCCATGTTTATTCTCGAAGCTACAATAACTGTTCCTTCTCTTGCTTTTGATTTTCTGGTTAAATTCTTTCTATCATTTCATTTGGTTCATTTTTTACTAACTTCTCCTTTTCAGGATTTACAATATTTGTTGAAATTTCTTCAAATTTCGAAGCTAAGTTGCTGCTACCGCTACTCATAGTCAGTATTTCCTTCCTCTTTTTCTTTAACATTCAATTTTCTGCTATATTTATAACTTAAATAAGTTTGCGATTGAGGACCACATTTTGGGTATTGAAGGCCATCCTTAATTTTTTTATTCCCGAGTACACCAAACCAAAGATACGGAGCTGAATTATTGACATCTCTTCATTGAATTTTGCTTGATTGCTTCTGAATGAACTGAATTACTGAAATTTCTTTTAATTTGAAATCTGAATTTGCTGCTAATAAGTCTTCCAAAGCTCAAATAGTTGTTGGCTGCTCCTGTAAATGTTGATGATTTAAAACATATTAAGCTTCTGTAAGCACAAAATGAAGGAAAACAATGATGCTTTGATTTAGTGATGTTTTTCTGTTATGCTGATGTATGTAATTGTGAATATGAACTGAATGGATGATTTTTTTACTTTGAACTTAGAATTTCTACGAGCTTGATCAATTAGCACTTTGTGATACTTCTTTGATTGGAATATTTTGAGCCGTATGTGTTATTTGTTAGTGAAATTCATGACACTGAAGTTTTAATTGTGAAGTGCAGTAAACTCCCTCTTTCTGATTTATTGTTAAAAAATATATAAGAAGAAGAGCTTATGAACTTCAGTTATCTTGATGGAATTTCAATTTAATTGGCTTGAACTAGGTTTCTAGCACTCACAAACAGTAGTTAATTATTCTCAGGTCAATTGAAGCCCAAAGCTGAATAAAAGAAAGGTTTTATACTTTCTTCGCTTGTCTTGGAACTCTGTCCCTCTGTGTGCTTCCTGTTGCTATTGCTGTAAGTAAAAGTTTGAATTTCAGTTTATGAGGGTTTTATTCATCTTTATTCATTCATTGTTCTATCTCTGCCTGTTAGAATATCATTTTTTAAGGGTGGCTACGTTTCCTTGATATTTTATATGTAGATCAAGAGCCTACACTCATAACAGGAATAGATGCCTCACAGAACACGGCCCATGACAGCACTTTTGCTCTTTACTGGACTCAATGTGATCTTGGTGTCAACTATTACTCCTGTCTACGATTTTGTTTGTTTTCATCCATACTGGGAAAGACGGGTATGTTCTAATCTTTTTCCTTAATTATTTGATTATGGAACACGTAGCTATATGATTTAGCTGTTACCGTTGTTGGAAAATGATAATAGTTGGAAGGTTAATTGTCTACCTTTAATGAGTGGTGGCTTTGCTATCCTGGAGTTATTTCTAGAAGAGGTTGCAAGTTTAAACCATGAATTAGAGTTTGATCAGCCAAAAATAATAACCCAAAATAAGTTCTCAACAAAATGTCAAGCATGCTTTAATATTAGATATTCTATGCAATGGTCTGGAAAATGGCCCTGCCATTGCCTTGAACTGTATCTGTGCATACACTTGCATTAACCACAACAAGTTCTGTTTTGATTACTGTTATGTTTTGACAAGCTAAATGTCTATTGGAATCTCAATTCCCTAAGGCTATGTTTTGTTTGCTCTAGAGTTAAAATGAAATGCAGCTAATGGAAAATGATATTCATTGTTTAATTATGTTCTGCAGGAATCCAATTTTTATGAATATATTTTATGTTTGTTAAATTGAACCAATAAATATATGTAGTTCTTGGATTATTTTCCATCTCCATTTTTGTTCCAATCCCAAGATGAACGAAATGAGCCCCCGTGTTGGTAATTTATGCTTATTTGTGTAACATGTAAATGTAAAGAGATAGTGCTTCATATACTAAGGTTGGCAAGCTTTTGTACATTTTTACTGGCATCAGTCTTCTTGATTTATGTAGTCTTAGAAGGTCATAGGAGTTGCACAATTTCTGTTCAGGAAGAAATGCGCGGCATAGCTGTGGGAATAAATTAGGTGGAATGCTTCATGATAGTCGGGATGAAAGTGAAATAATTGCTGCAAAGTTGGATGTAAAAAGTCACAAAAGGAATCATTGGTTTCTAAATTATGCCTCAGTGCTTTTACAAATATCAAGTATAAGGAATATAATGAAAATGCACACAAGCTAATGTACAGAAGAAATTGTAGTGTTGGTTGTTTATTCCATGGAATGTGTGCTGCATTCCATTCCACCAACTCTCAGGACATTCATTCATTGTAGTCATTTGGTAGTAAAAATTTCTTTTGTTCTCTCTGCTGATTGTGCATTAAAGTAGATTTATGTTTCCCTATTTTATTAATATTATTTTAATGCTTGTGTTTGAATTATTTCAGAGAGAACGCCGCCTCCAAGAAGGTGAAGGTGCTTTAAGAAAGGGTTCTACATGAGAAAAGTCGTTATTTGAGGCCAGGTTTCTACAACGAGTTTTAAATCAATGCATATCGTTTTTTATTGTGTTGCAAATTCCTCTGGACGTTTGCTTGGAATTCAATGGAGAGGATAGGAATGTGCAACTTTGATGAGCCCTCTCCATAGCAGATTGTAAATTTTCTCAGTTGAGATAGAGCAATTGCTCAATTTTATACATAATCGGTTGGGTAGCATAATTATATTGTTCATTTCAGTAATACAATCTTCAAGGACATAATACAAGTTCTCCAAAATGAACTCAAATGTCATTGCTTGCGATGAATGAACAAGTCAATCTAATAAACAAGATAGGAAGAACAAAGGAAAAAATGTCTTGACATTATATATGCACAGAAATGTACAGCTCTTGCTCTCAGATTTCCCAAAATACAGCTATTGATTTTTCTTTTTTTGCTGTTTACATTACTAAACTGCTTTTGGTGCCATTGACTTGTAATTTTTCACTAGCGCTGAAATTGCAAACAAGCATTAGGTAAATTGGCATATTTTCTGCCAAGCTTGAAGGGAGTGCGAAAATCTATATCATTTTTTGTTACTTGGTAATTAGATTGTAAGGCCAAGCTTAATCCAACTTCTAGCTTATCATTCAAAACGTCCAACTCTTTTCTCTTAGCAAGAGCATCCTAAAATCTACTAATATTTAATTTTCTTTATTTGATCCTCGCTTCTTAAAAGCACTAACAAGACAAAGCAGTAATACATTAGTTTAGAATGAAGTGTTATGCAATATGAAATCTTTTTAATTAGTATTCCATGTGATGTAACATTTGCAACAAGACCTTTAAAAAAATTGAAGAGTCTAAATTTATTGTTGATTCGTTTCAGTTCATAGTTCTTTTTGCTCAAATATTTGTACTCACCTGCAGCATCATAGACTACCCATAGATGAGTTGCAGTTTCAGCACCAAGAGAAGTAAATGCAAGTACAGGGGAGGTAAAATATGGGAACAAACAAACATCCTTTTTTTTTAACAGTTTTCTCCTTCAAAAAATGGCTCAATACAGAACCAACCGCAGAATTGCAGTGCAACATTCGGTGTGGTTTGATACCATCGGTTCACCGAACTGCAGTTAATTAAGCAAGCACAATTCTACCCAAAACTAATTAATTTTCACATCTTATACAATTACTTGAGTAGTATAAAATATATATATAT
>CANUEY010078588.1:0-11933 GCA_948099555.1 Croton setiger
TTATAAAAGTTTCTGGGCCAAAAGTGTAATTATTAAAAATTGAGGGACTAAAATTCAATTTTGCCAAAATTACATATTTCTGCCCAGGAGGGCTGTTTTGCAACAAAACAGTAACTACAGGGGCTAAATCATAATTTTCCATAATTAAATTTGCAGGACTAAATTGAAAACTATGTAAAAATTACTCTACTGGACCAAATTGCAATAATAAATTAAGTTCAGTGGTTAAAACAAAGTTATACCAAAATTCAGGCACCAAAACTGTAATTTTCCAGTCCCCCGCAGCTTCCCCCGCAGCCGCCCGCGTCTGGATCAAAACGCACGCAGGGCGTGCCATTTTGATCTGCGTACTGGCACGCCTGGCTCCTGCCGAGAAAAGTTGACTCTCCAGCCAACTTCCCGACGACCTTACGCCCTCCTCCGGTGGCTTTCCAGCCAACTTCCCGACGACCTTACGCCCTCCTCCGGTGGCTTTCCGACCAACTAAGACCACTTTTCTCTTCCTCTACACACCCTCTAACTAACCATTGGAGCACAATTCCCAGAAACCCTCTGAATAAAAAGATATGAGCCCTCAAAGTTGGCTCCTCAACACTGCCTACCCAGAAACCAGATTTTGCCTATCTCTCAGCCCAACTTCCAACAACTTTTTCGGCCACCTCCGGTGTTTTTCTGGAAAACTAAAAAGACCAACCTCTACACAAACATACCCTCTACAAACCTATATAGCCACAATTCCCATAAGCTTCACCATTTGGAAGATATAACCCTCCAAAGTAGCAACCTTAAAACTGCCTTTATACTTAGAATTTTTAACCAGAATTTTGTTTCACTTCACACACGAATTCCAGCCCTTTTCTAACCAATTTAACACTTCTAAACACATCATACACAACATAAAACATACCAAAATAGTTGGATGCAAAGATTTGATAAGGATTTTACCTAATTCTTCCTTATTTCCTTCCTTTCTCTTTCTTTTCTCTCTTCCTTTCTTCTTTGTGTTTTCTCTTTCCTAAAACCAACTAAACTCACCTCTTCACCTCTTCAATTTAGCTTTCCAGACCCAAAATCATCATTAAACAGCCAGCAGCTGCTTGGGTAGTTTGTTTTGCATGAAGAAATATCTTATATTATATTAAACCTTTAGTAAATATATATATATACCTTTATTTACTTCCATCACATCTCACTTTCTTTAATTCCAGCCCCCAAATCACTCCAAAACCAACTTAAAAATTGTTTTTGGTGTCCAAATAAATAGTATAACACGTGTATGAAATTTCGTAAAAATCGGAATCCGAAAATTTATCGCGGTTCGATCAGTGCCCTAAACTGAGTCCGAAGCTCGACGATTTTTACGGAATCAAAACCGTACGACGTCGTCGTATAATTTTAGTCCCAAAACTCTTTAAATCATGTATGGAAACATATAAACTCATATCAAAATCATTTGACTCATTTTTGACGCGTTTTCGGCATTTTCCGATCGCGCAGGTCTGAAAACCCTACTTAGCTCCGTTTGTGTCTTCCGACGGCAAACGAGCCTATAACATAGCTTGAAATTCTCATTCAAATCATATATTATCATATTTATGAATATCCAAATCATTTACTTTAAAATATTGCACGTTTCCGACATTTTTCAGTCGCACGAGCCAAAAAACCCTAATTGGCTCCATTTATGTCTTTCGACGATAAACGAACTTAAAACCTCTTTTGTTTATCATTTATGACTCATTTATATTCATTTCCCAATTCAAATATTTCATGTAAATGCCATATATCATGTCACACTCTGATGCATTTAAATAAAATGCATAAAAATGCATGTGATGACGTCAAAAAGACGTATGACTCTGGTCGGGGGTGTCATAAATTCTATTCCAACAAATTGTCAAGACACAATACTGTTTTTAGGATAAACTGGAATAATAAAATGTCAAACTGAAATGGCCACAGCATACAAACCATGTTTGCAATGTGGATGTCAAGATCCTAAATGCTTTAAATGATCAATGGCAACTTTAACGTGCAGTAGCTAAATCTTAAATCTCACAATAACAGTTTTATTTCATGAAAGAAACTTAGAAACAGAACAAGAACAATGCCAATAAATGATCAATTAATCAATTTAGCAATTTTTTCCAATCTTATAATCATGAAAATGAGACTTAAACGCTGTGAATTGCATTTGATCCCTTAACCAATTACTCATTCAAGTATGTATCCAACAGTAAACCGATCAAACCTTCAACAATAACAAATCAACCATTTTAAACAGATTCTACAAGGGCAGTAACAATGTAAATGAAGGAAAGCTTATGAGTATCTACAATAACTTAACCCATTAAATCCACAATTCATGATTGATCTTTGAACAATATCCATAACTAAGTAACTCACAACATCACAACATTCATAACCATCTTTATTCAAAATATCAACAACAGGAGCAACATTATAACTAATTGTTTAAGCAATGACACTATTACTTACAGACCAAAAGTTGACACTATTTAGACAAAAACATAATCAGGACTAAAGGAAAATAAATAGATGACCATCACTGCTGAATGAATTGAATTAAGAGAAGATTGAGAAAATTAAATATTCATAAGAGCAGAAATTGATTAAAGCTAATTGGATGATAATAATTAAAACAGGCTAGATTCTATAACATGAACAACTTCAAATCTAAGGTAGGCCTTAAATTTGCAGGATGTCAAAACCACAGCAGGAAGCAAATTAAAGAAAGGAAGTTGAAAACTGGGCAGAATAGGGAAGTGACTCAATATGGAATAGATTTTAGCATAAGAAAGATTAAGTTCTAGAATGCAATTCTATAGTACAGTGCAAACAATTATAATATAATCTAGAGTATGGAGCTTTTATATGATTCAGAAGAAATCACTAGAGTTTTGAAAGCTAAATGGTAATACTGCACCTAATAACTCACATCATGAAGAACACAGAGCATATATGAGCACAAATCATAGGAACACAGAGGATAACATTATACCATGCGGGAGAAATGAACAGAAACACAAAGATAAAATTATGATCATTCAGATTCCCATACATGAATTCAAGCATCTAAAAAATTAAAGAAATGAAAAGAATAGAAAGAATAGGGAAGAGTACCTCAAGCTAAATTCTCGAAATTCTTCAATTTAGATTTAGAAACCTTCAAATGTTTTTACAGGACTGTATGTTTCAACCACAAATATCCCAACTCAAAAGAGAAAAGAAGAGAATTGACAACTTTCCTATGCAGAAATCCCTAATTTGGAATTGATTTCAAAAGAAAAGGATTCTGCTCATTCTTACAGAAAATTTCAAGGAAATCCCCAATTCTAAAAAAAACCCTAACTTTCCCCAATTTCCCTTATTTTCGAAATTAAAAACCCTAATATCAAGAACTTCAAATTACAGAGATAAGAAATCCTAGAAACTCTAAAAGCTTACGAGTTTCTCCCCTTCCCCTATTCTGGAATGCTTCTGCTGCTTTTGTTAGCAGATCTCCTCCACCTCCTTCGGCCACAACTGCTCCCATCCACTGCGGAGTCGTCTTCGGCCTCTTCCTTCTTCTTCGTTTTTAATTTCAATTCAACGAAATCCCTAATTTCCTGGGATTTCGTTTTCTCCTTTCTGTTCTCGTCTGTTTCTTTCTTCTGTTCCCGTTGGCTTCGATCTGTTTTCTTTTTTTTTTTTTTGATTTTCTTTTAAACAAAACGATGCCGTTTAATGTTGGAACACTGTGTTTTCTAACTTTTTAAAACACCGTCGTTTTACGATATGTAAAACGACGCCGTTTTGAACTTCCCTGGCGCGCCTCCTTCTTTTCTCTGCAAATTCCGTTTTGGCCCCTGTACTTGCTTCCCTCTTTCAATTTCATCCTTCCTTCCCTTAAATTTTCCTCTCTACTTCCAATTTCTTTCAATTACATCCTTTTTCTTTTATTTTCCTCCCAATTCCATATTTTCTTCTACTTTCTTCCAAATTTCTCCTTTTCTTTTTTCTTTCACATTTTTTTTCTTTTTTTTTTCCTTCTAATTCTTTTCTCTCTTTTTTTATCTTTTTTTTTTTTATATTTTTTCCTCTTTTTCCTTCAAAATCAAAATACAAATGCAAATCTCACAAAATCTTAATTACAAAATATTCATTCCATATTAAAAATTAAATTGAAAATTAATTCAATTCTTCTCTTTTTGATTTTTCCTTGGGGCAAAAATCGAGCGTCAACACATATACTAACTATATTTAACAATAACTATAACCATTTAACTCAATTTATTAGTCAATTAGTCCAATTTATAAAAATAAATTCAATTTAAACCAAAAAGGACTCAATTGAATAACTTTTAGAGTTTTTTAGGGGCTCAATTAAAGTCTAAAAGTAATTTTAGGAGTCAAATTATAATATTCAGAAGTTAATTTGGGTGGAGGGATCCAATTGAAAGAAATTAAAAGTTCAGTTAGGCTTATTTGTAAGTGCGCTAGAACTTCAGGGACCAAAATGAAGTTTGTCAAAACTTAAATCCAGCAAGATTAAATTGAAAACAATTAAAACTTTGCTGGAAGGACTAAATTTCATTAATTATAAACTTTAGGGGTTAAAATTTAATTTTACTAAGTTCAGGTACCCACGAGAAAAATTTCCCCAATACGCAGCTTGAGTTGTCGTTTTGGAGCTTCTTCTTCCTCAGGCATGCGCCAGCGCCCGAAGCTTTATTTTATCCTTCGATTTCCAAGCAGGATTTTCGGTGATTTTCTAGCCATTTGTCGCCATCAATTCCTTCCTAGAATCTCCACCAAGCTTTCCTAACCACCGTAGGTACCCCATGCACGTAGACTTTTATTTTTCTTTCCTCTTTTTCCTCCGTCTCTCCTGCTCTATTTTCACTATACTGTTTTCCTTCATTTCTTTCTTTTATCTTCTCTCTTTTTCTCTCTTCTATCTCTTCCTTAAACTATAGGGAAACTACTGAACCAAGCTTTTTTTTTTTTATTTTCTTTTCTTCTCTCTCTGTTTTTTCTTCTTTCTTTCTAGTTCTCGTCCCTCTCTTTTGTTCTTTCTCTTTCCCTTTCTTCTAACCTTCTGTTCCTTGCTTCTAGATAATCCTAAAATCTATTTCAACTCTCACCTTTGTTTTCTTTCACTTTAAACTTTACACCTCACTACTTTTTATTCTTCATTTCCCTTCTATAGGTTTTCTGTTTTCACCACCTTTTATACCCATTTACTCATATATTTTCCTTCTTATCTTTTTGTTGATTTTTATATACACACATATATTAAAACCCTTTATTTTCTTAACCTTATATATATATTTTGTTCACTTTCATTTTCATTCCATTATTCATATATACCATACACATCTTTCTACATTTTCATTCTACTATTATTATTATTTTAACAATTTCGGTAAAATCGGGTCTGAAAATATTCGCGGCCCAGCCAGAGCCCGATATCGACTCTAGTACCTCTGCAATGCCAGCGGAACCGAAAATTATGACGTCGTCGTAAAAATATGGTTTTCAAAACAAATATATTCATATATTACATTTATTTCCAAATTATTTAATTTTAAAACAATTTCTTTTAAATTATTCGCACCGACGTTTTATCGGTTGCGACGAGAAAAACTCTAAACGTATCTTCGTTTACGTTAACCAACTGTGAACACATTTTAAACTCTTAGTTTATTCAAATATCTTAACTTGATCTCTTATAATTTTTACATTTATTTAATTTTTTTGCATGTAAGAAATTTCAAATTTAAATAATGTTTATACGATAAAATTGTAAAAATGCGCAACGACATGTATGACATATAATTTGGCTTAAGGATGTCACAAAGCCTCTCCAAAATGACTAACCTTATTTTTCAAAACACCTAAAATTCTAAGCCTTTAAAACCCTTCCCCATATGTTTTTTAACTTATTTATAGAAAAACAAGTCTTAAATATTATATTTTAACCTCAAGCTAATTAATTTAATTAATTAAACTCCCAAAATTAATTTATTTAATTAAACAACCTTTAAACTAAAATAACTCTACTATTATCAACCCAACACCAATAAAAATCGCCCATAGAACTAATTTAATTTTTAGGCTTACAGTGTTAATAAAAATATTCATTTTTAATTAATAAAAACATCAAAATACAAAAAATACTCCGAAACTGAAAAAAATGCAATGTTATACTCAAAACGACCATTCCATCGTTCTAAGTATTAAACAAACACAAAAATTATCAAAACACATCACCATAAGGGTGTAAATTACCATGATACCCCTAAAGGTGCAATATTACCATTTTGTCTTTAACTCCAAAACTCACAAAAATCAAAGATTTTACGGTTAGGGTTGAAACCTTGTAGATAAAGATATATTGCAACATATTATCTAGTAGACCTATTGAAAATGATATAATTAGGTTTAGCAGCTCAACATAAAAAATATAAAGTAGATGATGATTCTTGTTTTTAATCAATAATTACAAAGCGTACCTTATGCTCTAGCTATAGTCTTTTGTAAGGCAATATTGAGTGCCCAAGCACATAAGGAACATGTCGCTTATGCGAAGCAGAATTTTGTGGCCCAGACACAAAAGAGCAGGTCGCGTATGTGAGTCAATGATGGTGAGACCCAAGCAAATGAGGAGCAGGTCGCTCATGTGAGACAATAATTTTGTAGTCTAAATACATGGTAGCAGGTCGTACATGTGAGACAATAATGGTGTGACTCAGGCACATGGAAGCACAAGTTGCACATACGAGGCAATATGGTATCGGCCAAGCAAATAAGGAGTAAATCACTTTATGTGAGTCAATAGCTCTAAGTACATGAGAAGCAGGTCTCATGATGAGAGGCGTTAATTTGTTGCCCACTTAACAAAATTTTAAATTGAAAGGTTTAAACTAATTTTAGGGAGAGTTTAAAAAGGAATCAACTCTTGGGTTGAATCTAACCTAAGTGTTATTATTCTCAATCTCAATCCATAAAAGAGCCCCTCACCACTGAAAATTGGTGTTTACTTGAAACAAACAAGATTCTTTGGATTTCAATTTTCAAAGCATTTTGGTAGATAGCCTTCCAAGTGTTCTTTCACCAAACCTCAAACCTCAAAGGCATTTGTGTCAAAGAGCAATTAACACAAGGTCAGCTTTAGCTAAATTGGATAATCGATTTACATGATATCCCAATGTTTTTTGAAAGAAACATGGGTGTTGGGTATTCCACCCATCTAAAGAGCATATTTCACATTATCCAGCTTCCAATCTTCCAACCGCAGAGAAATCCATCAAGCTTTTCCTCGACGAGGGGGAAAAAAGTAGAGAAGGATTAGTTAAAAACAAATTTTTGATCCTTCAATCACTTTCCAGTCATTTACATTTGCTACACCTTGAATTTTATCTTCCTCACCCATCATAAACTCAGAATAAGACTGACATATTCTACTACTAACAGAAACATTTTGATGAAATCGAGAAAAATGAAGTAATGGAGAAGAAGAAACATGGTTAATGTTATGGTCATCTTTCTGGGTTTTCGATTAACAACACCCTCCCTTTTGAGGTTGTGCATTGACTTCTGGGACTACATCATCTCCTTGTAAAATCACCGTCTTTCCACTTCCCATCAAGGGAGCATCCTGTTTATTGAACTCGTTCGACATAACTTTCCGGCTTAATATATTGTAGATCTCTTTAACAACTGTTTGAAAAGCAGCCGTTACGTTTGATGAATCCAGAGCTGATGTTTCCATGAAAAACAAACCCTGTGCCTCTGCTAATGTCTTGCCTTCGTCTGTACCAACCTCTCGAGCATCCTTCAGATCAGACTTGTTTCCAACAAGTATGGTTACCACGTTCATGTCCGAGTGGGCTGCAAAATCGCATAATAACTTAGTGGGTGAGATGATATTAAGTATTACCAGTATATTAATAATCCATAAAGAAAAACCAAAAACAAATAATCACAAACTACTTTGTCAAAAAAAAAAAAAAAAGAAATAAGAAAGAAAGAAAATCACATTCTAAGAACAAAGGCAGGGAATATAGTTAATCTGGGAATATCAATCCAAAGGTCTAAGCCATCACATTGTCATGGTTTTCAATATCATACACTACTAGCAACATCCTATTTGGGAGCAGAATTCTAGAGGCATTCTATTCAAATTAATCTAATTTAAAAGCTTTCTTAATAAAACTAGTAAACAAACATGTTTTGACAGTTAAAATCAAGCCCAAATTTTTTCTAATATATAGCATTCACATGCATTGCAGACATAATATTATGCTTGAAATTCTAATTTGACCATCCAAAACCAAAACACGTTTAACTAAAGAAGGGGAAAAAATGAATAAATAAAAAAGGACTTTTTTTAATGCAAAATTTAGTGATGGTTTTTATCTTACTGTGAAGCTCATTAAGCCATTTGCCAACACTATCAAATGTCTGGCGCCTACTTATGTCATAGACAAGGAGAGCTCCCACTGCACCTCTGTAATATGCAGATGTAACAGCCCTGAATCTCTCTTGACCTGCTGTGTCCCAGATTTGCGCTTTAACTTCCTTTCCATTGATATCCATCTTCTGGGTTTGGAACTCTACTCCTATGGTTGACTTAGAATTGGGATAGAATTCATCTCTAGCAAATCTTGCAAGCAAATTTGATTTCCCAACAGCTGAGTCACCAATTAAAACAATTTTAAAAAGATAATCCTCTGTTTTTTCCTCCTGAGCATAGGCCTCCATTTTGCACTCGTCACTGAACTGTCAGTCTATAAAAGCATATCAATGATGACAAGCCCAATAGTTATATATATATGCCCCAGGAAGCCTAATATTGACCTAAGTAGTAATGAAGTCTCTCACACAGAGAGAAAATGGAAATGGAATAACCCAGAACAAGGAAGAATCAAAGGTAAACTTGACCGACAGGGAAGGTATGGATGCTGCAATTTGTCAAAGATGTTAAGAACAAAGCAGAACCCTAAAGATACCTATCTTCTTTAAGTCAACATTTGAAGGCACAGTAAAGAATGAAAGCATCTACTCCACCCTCAATCATAATCGCAACAGGAATTCTTAAGTTTTAATGCAACATAACCATCAATATCAGGTTAAGTTTCCTGCAACGCCAAGGAAGCATCAGTATCCAGAAAGTATACTAAAAGTAGTATTCTTAATATTATCACTTATTCAATGGTTTAACAGAAATGGTCGCACCAAATATATAAATAATCAGTGGCGAAAATTAACTTTATACAGAAAAGAAACTATCCAGTAACCAAAAGATCATCTTTACTAACAACATCAAAATGGATGAGATGATATTAGCATATATTAAATTGCAAAAATTTGCCTTCCTAAAAGAAACTTTCCAGTAACCAAAAGATCATATTTACTTACAACAACACAATGAATGAGATGATTCTAGCATATATTAAATTGCAAAAATTTGCCTTCCTAAATTTATGAAGGCATTAAAACTTTACCTCAAGAACACACCCATCAAATAAAAAATGAAAAGGTCCAAGGTTCCCTCATTTTCCATATATTCCATTTAGTATACCCCCATATATGGACAATATGAGATTGACAAGTGGTGCATGCCGGTCCATGATTGTCAACCAAAAAGCAATATGCTTCTGCTTTTACATAGTCTTTATAATGCTGTAAAGGACCCAATCTCAACAATATAAGGATGCTCCAATTGCCACTACCTAATTACACAATTTTCCTGCTACTTTGTGGGTGTTTGGTATAGCTTGTGCTTCTCCTTTTTGCTTATAGAAAGCCAGAATAAAAAAGCAGCAATTTGCTGCTTTTATAGAAACAGCTTAAAAGCTAAAAAAAAATGACCAGACAAACAAGTAAAGAACAACTTTTAAGGTGCTTAAAAGGTGCTTTTTAAGAAATGCCAAACACCCTCTTTGCATCCTATATTGTCTACCTATATAATATAATCATAAATTTATCACAATCACTATCTAAAGCCTTCATAAAATGAATCACCTACAGCAACTGATACATAATGCAAGAAAAGTATCAATCATACACATTTCAACTAAACAAAATCCCATTATCAGAATACATCATCCAAACAATTCATCAAATTAATTTCCTAAAGGGGGATTTAAATCTAATGAGACAGTAGTTTCTTGATAAAGACAAATCATAAAACAAAATTTTAGCAGCTTAACAAGAAAAAGTGCTAGAAAACCATAGTTGGTACCGTACATAAATGCAGGAAATAATAAATAGTAAAAATGTAATTACTTCAAAATGTCACAACTTGTGCAAATAAAAAATGAACTTCAATCAAACCAAAAAAAAAAAAAAAAAATTCAACGATTAATTACATTGTTTCCTATTCCTAATACTATATGAATTAATCAAGTAACAACTCACTTTAAGAATACACTGAGCCAAAAATTTAAAAAGGAAAAGGATGTAATGGGAAAAAAAAAGACTAAATGTCCTGTAGATTATCTAACATAGCATATTTGACCCCATAAGCTAGAGACACAAAGGTCAAATTTCGGTGCAAAAGCTACAATGGATTTACCAAAGAAACTACACAACTAACAGTTTAAACCAAAAAGTAAATTATAAAGAAAAAAGTAATTAGCATAAAATAAAATTGACATATGGGATTTTATCAAATCAACCCTAAATTAATACGAATACAACTGTGATTAAGACATGAAAATGATTAAAAAAAAAAAACCCAATACTGATATAGCAAAACCCAAAAGAAAATAATTGAAAATTAAAAGAGAAAAAAAAAAAGAGGAGTACCTAACATTGATGATATCAGATGGGGTATGGATATTTTTCTTGAAGAGATTGAAAATGGATCTGATAACGCAGAGATGCGAATTGTTTTAGAATGTATTTGATGTGGAGAAGAGAAGAGAAAGGGGGGAAAGGAAGAAGAGAAGAGGCGCATTCAGTTTCTGACTTTAGCCGTTGGCTGCATTTATTTATTCGGTAATGGGATGTAGATGTGTGGGATTGAATTGGATTGGATTCTTCTTCAAATATCATATCTCTCTCTCTCTCTAACCAATAAATATATTTTTTTTTCCAAAACTTTCTAACATAAATTCAAAACTTTACATTTTCCTCATGTTGTTTGATATAAATTAAGCCAGACCCATTTCTCCACTTCAGCAAATTGTTTGATTTAGTGCATGATGTTAATTTTTTTTTTTTTTTTGAGGTCTAGTGCATGATGGCTAATTTGCTGCATTTTATTATTATTATTATTATTATTATTATTATTATTATTATTATTATTATTATTATTATTATTATTATTATTATTGAGCCGATGGTGTTGGAGAATTGAGCATTCGGCTATTAACCAATGGAATGTAATTGACAAAATGATTTGATTGGATGGAACATTTTGGAGAATCAGGCAAAAAACAAATTTAATGATATTCCACAACTAAGTATTCAAATTGTTAAATAGCACAACACTTTGTTTATTAAAAAAAACAATTGGATAATTAGCAAAATATCACTATGCGTAGGAAAAAAATTGAAATAAAAGAATTCAATTCATCAAATTTTGGTTAACCAACTGGTTTTGGTTAGATAAAAGAATTCAATTCATCAAATTGTGGTTAACCAATTGGTTTTGGTTAGATTCATGGTTTCTAATATGACCAAATCGATACTTTTTGTTATGTTTCAATTTTTCAATTAATTAAGCAAATTAAACTAAACCAACCAATAAACTCCAATTAAAATACTTTATTGTTTGGGAGAGGGGGGGGGGGGGGGGGGGGGTGGTATTTTAATACAAAAAAAAATTTTTAACTAACAAAAAAACAAAAAGAAAACCATAAAACAACCCATCGGGGGGGGGTATTTTATACCAAAAAAAAATTTGTATATTACAAAAA
>CANUEY010078640.1:0-34923 GCA_948099555.1 Croton setiger
AATTTGTCTTTTTTATATTTTTAATATGAAAATATAAAAAAATTTTTTTTAAAAACTCTATATATATATATATATATATATATATATATATATATATATATATATATATATATATATATATATATATATATATATTAAAAAGAGGCCAAATACTTGAAATGGGAATATTTTGGAGGAGCAAAATATCATACTTACCAACTACTGGAAAACGGTTAAACGATTGTTTATTTTTTAATTACCAAAATTTTTCGCCAATTAGGAGTACTAAAAATTTTTTTACCGAGTACTATTTGGTAATACCGATTTACAAACCTTTAAAAACAATAAAATAATAATTTCTGAAATATTGAAAAGAAAAAACATTTGTTAAAAAAGGATCAAATCTTGAAAAATAGAAAATGAGAAGAATCTGAAAAGAGAACCAATAGGAAACTCAACCACCGCCACCGCCGTTGGATTGGAGAGCGAAGACCACCAAAGGAAAGCCCAGGCTCTGGTTGATCCACTGGTGCCAACGCCAGAACACATCGCCGTTGTTCAGTGAAGAAATCTCGGTCGGCAGTTTCAAGAGCCCAATACTGAAAGTTTTCAATAAAGATTTCGGCGAATTTAATTGGGCTCTAATGAAACTAATGGCATTGACAGACTTCCGTCAACATGTTATGTCTTCTGATATAGTCATTTTATGTTGCCATCATTGTTCTTCTTTCGCCTGAAAACGAAGCTCCAATTTGTTTTTTGAAGTTTCCAGCTAGAATATGGTGAATCAAAATGAGATGATGGAATTGTCAAGTTGTGCTGAATTCCAAACATGGCGATGTAAGTTTTGTCGTTTTCATTCGATGAGAGCTCCGGTGACATTTCGGTGAAGCAGATTATGGTAGCAGCGTCATTTGGTTCAGTTGGACGGTTCGGCTACTATAACTTTGATATATAGTGATAAATTTCAATTATTACCAATTTGCAAATTTTGTTATCGCTACCAAAAATCAAATAACGGATTACTAAAATCAAGAATTCATAAATGGTAATATTCTTTGGTAACTATCACCATAACTTTTGGTAGGTAGGATTAAGTAATAATTGCCAACCGTTGCTCAGCCTTACTAACCATTTGAAGTATGCACCTAATACAATTAGGCTATGTTCAGTTTCTTAATTTTCTACTTAAATTATATATTAGGCTGTTTTTTCAATTTTCTTAAATGAATACTGATTCATATTATTATCATTTTTTTTTAAGTTGCAGGTATTTGTGAAAGATTGGTTTGATTTGTTGGTGTTCAACTGATTAATAGAACCAGCACTTAAATACATTAGAGGGCTACATATAGATAAATTCATCGAAATCCCTATAATCATGTACAAAAAGTACCATGCTGCCCACAAAATATACCACGGAATCAAAAAATTTAGGGGTGGCATAAACATTACAGCACAGAACAAAACTTTCTACTCCAGAAATAACCTGCAATTGAAGCTCCAAAATACATCTGGGAATAGGAAATCACATGATATGATCCAGTAATTCTTGCGAAATGTAGTATTAACACATGTACCTGTCGAAAGTATCAAACGTTCACCCGATTATCTAATCTGCAAAACAGCATAGGATGATAGAATGGTTAATGCTATCATTTACCACGCAAGCTTACAAAATAATAATACTCAAAATGTATCATTTACCAACTTCTCTCATCCAATTTTGTGAACACATCAAAGCCTGAATGGTAGTAGGTCTCAGGGAACACCACTCCCGATCAAGCACCCTCCCTCCGTTGCAAAAAGCAAATTCTGGTGTGACTTTAGACATGGGAATTCCTAAAATATTTCGAGCCATCATAGCCAGGATAGGATATCTTGGTGTGTGAACTTTCCACCAATTTAATATATTGAAATCAACACTTCGAGGAAACAGAGGTTCTTCCAGATACTTATCCAAATCTGATTTTGCACCTTGACTCTGGTTTGTTTCATGAAGAAATTTATCAAATCCCATTAGTCTGTCCTTGCAATCCCGACCATTGCCACTGCTACTACCACTAACTTGACAAGACAGACCTTGATCAAAAGTCGCTAATGGGGAACCAATTGAATGTCCATTATATAATGCCTTTATACACTCAAAAACATTATCAATGAGCCCCACAGAACCAGTACCAAATATTTGTTGATAGTAATACTCGATTAACTTTATCTTGAATCGAGGATCTAACATGGCTGCAACTGCCAAAGCAGAACTACATTTCCCCCAAAATTCATCAAACTTGTTTTTCATCTTCAACACTGTAGAACGAATAAATTCATCTGAGGTCTTACACCATTCAATTAACTGCAAGTGAATATCACAAATCTCAGGGAAGTATATATTTGCAGTCGGATACTTGTTCTTCACAAAAGCATTAGTAACTTCAACAAAGTGCTTCAAATAGCTAGTGATGGTCCTTGCCCTTTCCCATTCTATATCATTCGGACAGGATACATAGGCAGGGTCTTCAGCCTGAAGAAGAGAAAATGCCCACCTGTATTCCAGAGCAACTTCAAGCATAAAATATGTTGAGTCCCATTGCAATGGATTGTCCAGACATAAACACTTTTGACTCTCAACTCCACCTTGTACAGCTAATTCATTGAACTTCATTGAAATTACTTGAGAGCTTCTCACATAGCGAATGCTTTCCCTGATCTTGTGTGTCACCTCAGAAAGTCCCTCCAATGCATCATGCACCATAAGATTGAGAAGATTTGCAGCACATCGTATATCAAATAACTCACCATTACAGTAGAGGAACCTATTCTGGGATAGTCGATCTCTAATTCTATGCACAATATTGTTGTCATTGGCAGAATGACTATCAAATGTCATTGAAAACAGCTTGCGGTCTATATCCCAATCCATTAGACATGCGATAATGATTTCTGAATGCATCTCATCAGTATGAGTTGGATCAACCAAAATGAAATTCAATATTTTCTTCTTCAATTGCCAAGCTTCATCAACATAGTGTGCTGTTAAACATAAGTACTGAGCATCATCTGGTGCAGACCAGGAATTAGCACTGAGGCTGATTTTCCCTGGTAACTTATCCAGTAGCTCATAAACCTTCTGTTTCTCTTGTGAATAGATATCCATACAGTCGGCCTCCACTCTGTCAGCCGTTACAAGCTCAAACAAAGGCTGAAGATTCTTCACAAACACCCTGAATCCAACGTGCTCTACCATCTGCATTGGATACCCATGTAAAATGATCATGCGAGCTATGTCAAATTGACTTCGCGTTTGATCGAAGTTGCTTCTCATAAGAGTAACAGGTTCATCTTTCACCAGCCCTTGATCAAACTTATAATTCACAAGTATAAGTGATTCATCCCTTCTTTGATCCTGCTCGATGTCAATATTCGCAAGGGCTAGAGTTCCTTCCTTTTTCTTTTCCTTTGGCATAAAATATTGAGCAATGCCATTATTAGTCCTTCTTTTACATCTAATCAAATGATTCCTCAAATGAGAGGTTCCACTAGTACTTGACCCACTAAGTCTTTTCTTGCAGTGCCTACAAACAGCAACAAATGTATCACCCTTTTTCACCCTATCAAAATCATTCCATACTAAAGATTTTAATCTACTGGATTTCACTATCACTGCATCCGAAACGTCCATTGCATCTGATCCTTCAAAGATTTCTGTCCACCAGAGCAATTCTAAAAACATCTTCAAACAAAGGATACATGAGAAATTGCCATATAAAGGAATCATCAAAACTATGCTCAAAATAAAATCATCAAATTACATAATCAACAGTGACAAAAATTAGGGTTATACAGCATCCAATCAAATGCCATAAAATCATATCCAGAAATTCTTATTAAACGGAAAGTACACTGATTCTTTTCAAAAATTAGTTATACTTCTGAGAGATAAAGTGGATTTTACTCGATGAAAGCGAGGAGTTCCCTCATTCTCTTTCTCGACAGATATGCAAATGTAATAACTTTGGATAGGATTCACTCACTTGATTTGGTAGCGCCGGACCGGTGTCAAGAATGCAACCATAGTGACGATGGCGAAGCCTCGATGATGGGTGCTCTGCAGTTTATGGCAATGAGATGATGAAAATTATTTTTATAGATCTTGTGCAAAAGACGACAGAAAAATGAATAGAAGAGCGGCCGTGGGAGTAGAAGATGGCGGCGGCGCGAGAAAGAAAAAAAAAAGGAATGGTTAAAAAATCATTTAACCCTATTTTTGGATCAAGTCGAGGAAAATGAAGGGAATGGAATGAAAAAAGAAAAGATAAGAAATTTTCACATTTCCCTCCGTTTGGACAAAAATAAAAGAAACGAAGGAATGCATATTAGTGATTATACTAAACATTAGTTTTACTACAAAATATCTTGAGCTATACTCATGGGCACATTCCGGTACGGACCACCCAAGCTGCCGAGTCTTGATCCGCAGTTAACTGGAACTAAACCTCGAATAAATCATAACCGCTTAATCTATGGTCAGTATTATGAGAAAGCTGGTCCTGTTCAAATTCAAGAATTTTATGAGTCGCAATTGTGATCAACTAATAACTTCCAAGTGAAATTTTCAGTTCAACTGTTTAGAAAGCCCTCAAATCTCGGTGAACATAACTGGAACAGCTAGTTTGAATCGATTCCCAACAAATTGTGAATTGTCTGTTCTCTGATTTTGTCTATGAATTGTCAAGGCCACTATCTGGTTCAAGTTATTATCATCTTGAATCATGAATCACTAACCTTGAACCAGAATCGGGACCATAGCAACATTCATGTTGAGCTAATTTAATTTGGTGTAATAATAAAAAATGTTTTAATTCCTTGCTTTTCCTTCATAAACAATTTGGCCAATAATATTTTTAGGCTCGTACTATTACAGCCGTCAACTGGTGAGCAAAGTTGAAAGTTAGGACATGGAAAAGTTTTTGAAGAAAATTTAATCATGAAAAAAAAAAAAAGATGTCCCACCCACCGAATGAAGCTGTCCAAAACGGAAAAAACTTTATTTTTTAATATTTGATGTTGCTCTAGAGAATTATAGTGCATTCCTTCTACCAAGGAAGGCTCTTTTATTTGCTTAAATCAAATTGAGCTATGCCTTATATAGACATGTGATGGAGGCAAAGCTCTACAAATTGTGCCATTAAATCTTAGAGAAAATAAAGTCCATCACTAAAAGCAGTAAGCTTCCCTATGGTTCTACTACACTTGATGAGAATTCCATAAAAAAAATGACGAATCCAGATGCACCGGAGCAAATGAGTCAAAAGTCAAAATGAATGTAAAGTGAACATCAAGCAGATTGCATAAGTAAAAGCAAAGAATATCAGTCTTCACTTATTTGTAATTGAAACTTAATTCTCATATGTAATAGAATATCATCAATTACACAAATCATGTGAACCATATATGAGGAACATTTCATATTAATAATTACATGCACTTGCCACTAAGCAAAAAAATTCACATTCTCTAAAATTTTCTCTTCTACAGATGTCATGATATCTCAATCGCATAATTGAATTTTGTAATGGGTTGAGCCCATTTGTTTAAAATACAAAAATGTGTTTAAGTCAACTGATCCCAGATCGGGTAGGAGAGGAAACTTTAAGGGATTGGATGACTATAAAAGAAATGATATGGTTAAACTTTTAAGTACATCATGATGTAGCTCAATGGGAGTTACACAAAAACACTTAAGGTGTTTTATATTAGGAATTTAGAGATGTAATTGTAAGTCACCTCCTTAAAACTAGGGCCGATAAAAGGGTGAGAGATTAGCCATTGACCACAAAACACAAGAGAAGATGATCGATGTCCTAACTTATACTCGGAGAGGTCACTGACTTAAATTAGAATGAGGCTAGTATTAGACCTAAATAATTCAAAGCCGACTTCCTACATATAACAAGGTAGCCGACCTGTGGG
The DNA here is from genome assembly GCA_948099555.1 of Croton setiger. NCBI lineage: Eukaryota > Viridiplantae > Streptophyta > Magnoliopsida > Malpighiales > Euphorbiaceae > Croton > Croton setiger. The sequence continues at coordinate 5,950 of CANUEY010078640.1, forward strand.
AGGCTTCAAGCACAAGCCTCCCATATTGGACCCAGAGAGCGACAAGAGCCTATTGGGCCCCGAAAATCAAGGAGCCCAATGAATCTCATTGGATGCGAGAATTTCAGATCTTACCACTTTAGCTTCATTATAAATAGTAACCCAAATGTCACATGTCAGACTAATCCATTCTCAACACTTTCATTGATGTAGTTAGCGTGGGCCGAGGTAATAAGTCGACCTAGGATAGTAAATGTAACACCCCAAACCCAACCAACGTCGTTTTCAACGTCATTTCATATATAACATGTATTTTCATTTGATATGCATTTCATTTAATTGGATAATTGATTTAATTATCAAATATATGATTTGAATATGATAAGGCATAAAATAAATATGATAAACAAATTATGTTTTGAGCTCGTTTGCTATCGGAAGACATAAACAAGGCCCGATTAGGGTTTTTGGATTGCGCGACCGAAAAACGTCAAAAACGCGAAAAATTTAAAGTAAATGATTTTGATATTTTTATTTATATGATTTTAAGATTTTTGGAACCCTAAAACTATGACGGCGTCGTACAGTTTCGGTTTTGTAAATATCGTTGAGGTTTCGGAGTCGGTTTCGGCCCCCCGACCGAACCATGAATAATTTCCGATTTTCGATTTTGATGAAACTTCGTACATGTGTTATTGTTATTATTTTGACCTTAAAAATGAATTGAAATCAAGTCCTGGAATGATTATTGGACCTGGATTAAATAGAAACAAAGAAGAGAAAAGTGAAGGAAGAGAAGGATAAGTTTAAGTTAGATATTTGAATTGTTTAAGTTAAAAATGAAGTAAGTGGTGTAAAGTAAGCATGAGAACTTGTTCTAGAGTTGATTAGCTATCTAGAGAGAGAATTGAAGAGGTGGAAGAGGCAGAGAACAGAGAGAAAATGAAGCAAAATAGAAGACAAAAGAGAAAGAGAAAAAAGAGAAACCAGAGGCAAAACCTCTAGTTTGATGGCTGTAATATGTTCCTAAGAGTGTTAGGACAAGTTTAGAAGTGATAGGAAGGGAATAGAGTGGCTGGAAATTGAGTGAGAATTAAAACACAGTAGTGAGAGAAAAACAGTTTCTGGGTAAAAACAGAATTGAGGAGCCAACTTTGAGAGGTTATATCTTTAAACCTAAGGTGCATGGGCGAATTTCGGTCCAATGGTTCGATAAAGGAGGTGTAAAGGAAGAGAACGATGGTCGTAGATCATCGGAAAGCCACCAGAGGTGGACATACGAACTGCTAGAAGTTGGTTAAGAGTCACAGGAATTAGGGCAACAGAAGCAGAATCTGAGGAAGGATTAGATCAAAACGGCAACCGGGGGCTGCGTTTTGATCAAAAGAGGTGTGTTCAAAACGGCAACTCTGGCTACGTTTTGATTAGTAAACAACGGCCTTAAACGACATCCCTCCTTGCGGTTTGATGGAAATAACGCGCCCAGCACCTAAATTTCAATAAAATCTCGTTTTGGCCCCTAAACTTTCCTGCCGCGTGCAGTTTAGCCCTTCTGGCAGTTTTGCAAATATTATGCATTACATTTTGGTCCTTTGACTTTAGTTATTTATGTTTTTGCCCCAAAAACTTTTAGAAATTTTATTTTTGACCTCTCTTACCTAATTTGGCCCTCCTTAATCTGTTTTTGACCTCAGAAATTAATTTTGAGATTGTTTTTGGCTCGAAAACTAAAGATTAAACATTTTGTTAAATATTTTTTATTAAGAATTAGATTTAATTTAGTATTTGATTTGATTAATGATTATTTTGGTTTTGATAATTATAATTATTATTAATTATAATTATTATATAATAAATATAGTGTGGAATTATTTTTAATATGATATTAAATGATTTAAAAATAGAAATTTATATGGATTGAGTTAAAATTCACAGAAAATAATGTGATTTGATTTTGGAACTCAATTATTTTAGAGAATTAAATATTTAATCATGCATCATAGCACATATGGATTTGTTATTTGATTAATTGATTATTATTGATATGTTATGCATTATAGGAGCATGGAGTTCTCGAGCGGGACGGTGTAAACTACCCGAGACCCAACCGAGCTTACAACAGTACAATAATTGTAAACCCACTTACTCATGTTTATGATTATGAGTTTGTGATTTGTTAAATATGCTCTTATTGCACTGTACGGACCGTTACTGAAGCCTGGTCACTTATGATATATCAAATTGTGATTATATGATATATATTGATCTGTTTAGATTGGTACTGAAGCTGGTCATTTGAGATATATAAATTTGCTATTATATGATTATATTGATCTGTTTGAACCGGTACTGAAGCCCGGTCAATTGAAATTATATGATTATTGAATTAATATGATTTTAATTCCTGAGTCAGTACTGAAATCCGACCAGTTGATTTATATGGAATTGTTGATGTAAATATACAATGTTTGGATCGATAAGAAAGTATGGTCAATGAATTATATGAAATATGATGATATGAAATATATGCTATGTAAATGCATTTCCACAGAACTTAAATATACTCGTTGTGATCGTACCAGTGTTTGCAAATTTCACAAAAGAAACCTACGGTTTCTATATGATTTGACAGATGGATCTTCGGGCCAAATATGTTACAGAATGATCTTCGAATCTTATATGTTACAGAGTGATCTTCGGATCTTATATGTTATAGGTTGATCTTCGGATCCCTATATGATTATTAATGACCGACGTTATTTCGGTCTTATATGTTCACTGGCCAGCTATGGATACTTATATGCTGTGAAATTCCCCGAGCAACACTTGGTCGATGATTCAAAACTAAAGTAAATAGAATAACATGTCACGATGCATCTTATGATATTGCTATGATATGAGATGATGAATATGATCTGGAATTGTGTTATTTTGCTAAGTTATGATAATCTGAATTATGTTTTGATTGTGATATTTTGCTAAGTTATGATAAACCAAATTACATGTTTGGTTTATATACTATGATTTACACTTGCATATGGTTATGTCGTGACTAATGTATGAAAATGTAAGGTAATACTGATTATAGTATCTATGACTTAATGGATGAATGGAATCCTATGTCAGAGATAACTATATTTTTGTTATTTGGTTATTATGAAATTATTGGTTAAGTCAGCTACGACTTGCAAGGTAAAGAAGAAACCTATGAAATAAGTTTTCCTACAACAGGTTTTGTTTAAAATTTTAAAATTGTGAATTATTGATTTGTTCATATCATATAGTTTACATTTACTGAGTACGCATGTGACACCCCAAACCTAACCTTACCTCGTTCCGAAATCATTTTCATGCATTCTGTGCATTTTCATTAATATGCATCATGATTTGATTTGATAATTAAGTTAAACATGGAATATATGATTTGGATTTGATAATATATGATTTGAATAAGAATTTCAAGTTATTTTATAGGCTCTTTTGCCGTCAAAAGACATGAACGGTGCTATTTAGGGTTTTCGGACCCGCGCGATCGGAAAATGTCGAAATCGCGTAAAATATGAATCAAATGAATTTAATATTTTGATATATGTTTATTAACATGTTTTAAAGAGTTTTGGAACCCTAAATCTGTGACGACGTCGTACGGTCTTGGTTTCGCAAAAATCGTTGAGGTTACGGACCGGTTTAGGGCACCGAGCGAACCGCGACCAATTTTCGAATTTCGATTTTTACAAAACTTCAGACACGTTTTCTACATATTATTTTGACACCAAAATGCTTTTAAAATGGGTGCTGGAGTGTGATTATAGGCTGGAACTAAAGGTTGAAAGATTGAATGAAAGGAAGGGAAGAATGCTTAAGGTGTAAGTTATATGTAAGGGCAAAATTGGATGGATTTGTGCAATTTTAACCAAGCAGCTGCTGGACTTAGTTGCTGGCATGTTTGGCATGAGGTGGAGGCTGGAATTAAGTGGCTGGATGGTAGAGAATTGGTGATTCACGTTGGGTAGTGAAGAAGAAAAGAAAGAGAAAGAAAAGGAAAAGAAAGGAAGAAAGGAAGAGAAAAAAATAGGGAACCATGGGTAAATCTTTCCATCCAACTGTTTTGACATATTTTTAGGTTGCATATGAAGTGATTTGAAGTGTTAAATTGGTTAGAAAAGGGCTGGAATTCGTGGGAGAAGAGGAACAAAATTCTGGGTAGAAATTTTAAGTATAGAGGCAGTTTTAAGGTAGTAACTTTGGAGGGTTATAACTTCCAATTGGTGAACCTTGTGTGAATTTGGGCTATATGGGATGATTGAGGGTATGTTTATGTAGAGTTTGGTCATTTTAGTTTGCCGGAAAACCACCAGAAGTGGCCGGAAAAGTGGCTGGAAGTTGGGTTGAGAGATAGGTAAAATCTGGAATCTAGTTAAATAGTATTGAGGAGCCAACTTTGGGGACTTGTATCTTTTGATTTAGAGGGTTTCTGGGAATTTGGCTCCGCTGGTTAGCTAGAGGGTGTGTAGAGGGAGAAAATAGTGGTCGTATCTCACCAGAAGGCCACCGGAGGAGGACGTATGGTCATCGGGAAGTAGGCTTGAGAGACTGATTTTATAGGCAGGAAACTGCGGGAGACAGGGGCTGAGGTAGGCCCCAAAACGACACGACAGGCGTGCGTTTTGGGTGCCAGGCGAGCGCAGGCGCAAGGCACGTAGGAGGGGGGGCGGGCTGGTCAAAACGACGCCGTTTTGGTGAATTCTATTTTTGGTGCCTAGATTTTGGTGATTCCTGTTTTGACCCTGGTCAAAACGACGCCGTTTTGGTGAATTCTATTTTTGGTGCCTAGATTTTGGTGATTCATGTTTTGACCCTCTGAACCTTAAATGTTTTTGCAATTTAGTCCTCTAGAATGAATTTATGTTTGTTTTCAATTTAGTCCAATTGATTTAAGTTTTAATAATTGCAATTTGACTCCTGTAATTTATGCAGCCTTGCAAATTAGCCCTTTTGGGCAGATTTTGTAATTATTTATAATTACATTTTGGTCCCTCAATTTTATTTATTTACACTTGTGATCCGGAAACTTTTATAAATTATGTTTTAGCCCCTCCAGCCTAATTTCGACATCCTGAATCCGTTTTTTATGTCAGAAATTTATTTTGAGATCGTTTTGAGGCTAAAAATTAAGACTTAAATATTTTGTTAAAGAATTTAAGTATAAATTTAGTTTTAATTATTTGTTTGGTTTATTTAAATATAGTTTTTGTTTTAATAATTATAATTATTATATGATAAATTAAGTTTGTTAAATATGTTTATTATGTTATGAAATGATTTTCATTATGGAAAGTATACAGATTTAATTTTAAACGAAATTAACTCAGAGATTAATTATGAAATCATGCTTCATAGCATATATAGATTTCTAATTTGGTTATTTGAACATCATTGCTATTTTATGCATTATAGGAGCATCGAGTTCTCAAGCGGCGCGGGGTAAGCAACCCGAGGCCCACCCGAGTTCACGGCAGTGAGGTAAGTGCTAAAACCACTTATTTATATGTTTGATTTGAACTTTGTAAATTGCCAAGTATGCTATATTGAACTGTTTGGACCGGTATTGAAGCCCGGTTATCTGTGATATGGAACTGCTGTTATATGCTTATGTTGGTCTGTTTGGACCGGTACTTATGCTCGGTCAATCGGAAATATCTATTATATAACTTGCGATGTTTATGGTTCCTGAGTCGGTACTGAAATCCGACCAGTTGAGTTATTTGATCTGATTATAGAGATATATATGTTGTTTTAACCGGTATTGAAGCTCGGTCATATGATTATATGAAGCATGACGTTATTAAATGTATATTTTATAAATACATTTCCATAGGACTTAAATATGGCCGTTGTGATTATCGTAGCCATTGTTTGCAGATTTCACGAGAGAAACCTACAGTTTCTATATGATTTGACAGAAAGACCTATGAGTCTTATATGTTATAGAGAGACCTACGGGTCCTATACAATGCAGAATGATCTGGTGAATACTGCATAATAAAGGTTGATCATCGGATCCCTTTTGACCGATGATATTCCGATCTTACAGGTTTGCTGGCCAACTATCGTTACTGATATGCCGTGAAATTCTCGAGGCAACAATTGGTCGATAAATCACAACTAAAGAAAAAGGAAAGACATGTCATTATGCATCTTATGATATTGCTATGCTATGAGATGATAAATATGATCTGGAATCATGTTATTTTGATCAGATATATTAACCTGAACTATATTCTGGAATTGTGATATATTGCTAAGTTGTGATAAACCAAATTACGTGTTTGGTTTATATGATCATGTTTTGACTAATATTTGGAAATGTAAGGTAACACAGATTATTAGTATCTATGACTTATGGATAAGAGGAATTCTATGAAATAAGTTACCTACGACAGGTTTTGTTTAATATTTTGAAATTTATGAATTATTGTTTTGTTTAAATTGTATAGTTTGCACTTACTGAGTACACAACTCATTAAATTGCTTTTACATGATTCCAGGTTTTCTTTGGGGCAACTGACAACGTCAGTTCCGTCATCATTCGTCTAGATCGGTCAGCTGAAGCTTAAGATCTCTCTCTCGCATTTTTCATTAGAATCATCCTATCATTTAGATTTTTGTCATATGATTTGTAATATATTAATAATATGATCAAAAGATTATATAATATAGTAAATAAGGTATGACATGTTATATGCATGGTGGACGTCATTGCATTCCATGTAGAGTTATTATATGCTAAAAGTGCTTAAATGTCTGTGTTGCTCATATATTATATCTCTGTGGAGACTTATAGTACAGACATTCTTTTGTGACATATTAAGAATGTTTTGTTATATGCTTTGATATAAGTAAAGCATGTTATGTTTGAATATGCTTATAGAGCAAAGAAAGACAGAATTAACCAGAGGTAAAGGTAAAAGAGAAAAGATGCCATATGCTATATATGTATGATATGAATGACATGGTTATGTTTGTTGTGAATATGTTATAGACGTTAACAGGTTTAAAAAAGAGAATGCAACATGTTATATATGTTAAAAAAATGGCATGTTTTATGACATAAAAGTTATAACTTAGGATGTTACAACACAACTTATTAAATTATTTTTACATGATTCTAGGTTTTCGTTAGGGCAACTGACAGTGTCAGTTCTGCCATCATTCCTCCAGATCGGTCAGCTGAAGCTTAGGATCTCTCTCTCTCGCACTTCATCATTTGTATCATTTTATCGTGTAGATTTATATCATATGGCTTGTAAATTATTAATAAGGCTTATGGTTAACGAATTAAAGGTGTAGTAAATAATTTATGGCATGTCATATGCATGGTAGTTGTCATTGCATTGCATGTAATATGTTAAGATGCCTAGGTTTCTGGTGTTGCTCATATGCTTGATTACTGTGGAGTCTTATAGCATAAATGTTCTTACATAACATGTGGACACCCCAAATCCAAACCCTACGTTGTTCCTACGTCATTACATGCATTACGTGCATTTTATTTAAAATGCATCATTATTTGATATGGAATATGACATGAATATGAGAGATATGATTTGCAAATGATGATGCATGAAATAGAAATGTTAAATAAGCTATGTTTTAAGTTCGTTTACCGTCGAAAGACAAAAACGGAGCCAATTAGAGTTTTTGGCTCGTGCGACCGAAAAATGTCGAAAATGCTTAAATTTTAAAGCAAATGAATTTGATATTTTATTATATGTTTATAAACATGTTTTTTAAAAGTTTTGGAACCATAATATAAAATGGTTCAGAACCACAAAACCTGGCACGAACAGTTACCCTATGCCTTATGGGGTTACATAACTGCCATTCGAACTCCAACTAGGGCAACCCCGTCTTCCTTAGTATATGGAATGGAAGCGGTACTCCCTATTGAGCTCGAAGTTCATTCAGTTAGATTCATCCAAGAAAGTCAGATCAGTGAGGCCGATTGGATCGATAATAATCACCACGAACTCTTGGGTCTAGATGAAAGGAGACTATAGGCTTTGCATCAAATTCAATGTTACCAAAGGCGAATGGCTAGACATTTCAACAAGAAAGTCAAAGGCCGGAAGTTGGAAGAAGGTTGTTTGGTCCTTAAAGAATCCGAGCACCAGTTTTAGACTCCCGTGGAAAGTTCCGCCCTCATTGTGCTGGACCATATCTTCTGAAAAAGATACTCTTCGGAGGAGCAGTCATCCTAGCAGATTTAGACGGGTTGGAGTTCATAAACCCATGCAATTTAGATCAATTAAAAAGATACTATGTATAAATCACATGCATGTAGCAAGAACTACATGAACCTGATTCTCCTGTTGTAAAGAAAAGTAAAAGAAAAATTGTATTACGGAGATACGTAGGCGACCCCTTCGGTCTCGGTTGAAAAATAAATAAGATTCTCATTTTCATTTCATTATCTTTGCCAATTTAAAAAAAAAAAGAAAGAAAACTCGCTAAGCCGAAAACCTAAAAGGGCAGCTTATGCAAAAATTAGAGCAAATAAAAGAAAAATAAAAGCTCACTAAGTTGAAAACCCAAAAGGGCGACTTAAGCAAGAATGGGCAGCTTGCTAAGTTGAAAACCCGAAAGGGCGACTTAGGCAAAAGTTAGAGCTAAAAAAAAAAGTAAAATTGTACTTGGGAAGAAAAATCCTAAAAAATTACAAGTCCAAAATTTAAAATTTGGGTCAAACCCAAAAGTCAAAAATCCAAAAAGTCCATCTCCTAAATCGAGTCAAAAATTCAAAAATTGACAAAGACACTCAAAATCGAGTCAACCTAGAAAGTCTAAGTCTCCCACTCTTTGCATGGGCAACGTTGTCGATGTCTTCCTTAGATTTCGAGTCTTCCTTAAACCCCGTCACGTTAAGGAGTCAGCTTAATTTCTCCGTCAGTCACCTTACCATTGTCTAACAAACCTTGATTCCATCCTTCCAGTTTGCTCAGCAGGGCGTTCCTTCTTAGCTTCTCAATTGGTCATGCCTGAAAGACAAACCAAGCCGGTATTCAGGAAAAGTTTGGACACTTAAAGAAGCCAAACCTACAAATAGATTCATCCTATTCGAATAAAAAAACCAACTGAAGAAGCAGTTCTGTCATTAAAACCCAAGTCCACTTTGTCAAAACTTCGCGGGATTTCTATCAGCACAATGCCATCAATGCAGCTCATCTCCTCTATTTGCCTAATCAGGGGGCAAAATTGCAGATCTCCAAAACTATATCATTCTTAAACAGAAAAACCTGCCAAGAGGCAGAAACAAGGGCCAGTATCTTGAGTCTCACCTATTAGAGATGACAAAATCATTTTCTGCTCATCCACTAACACAGTTTGGGCAATATCTCAAGAAGCTAAGTCTTGATCTCCTGCTTTACCAAGGGACCATACGCAAACCTCCTTAAGAAGAGGGCACATTCCCTTCTTCATAACCCGAAGAGAAAAAAATGAGCCTCAAGTTCCTAAATTTCATACAAACCTTCAAGAAAATCTCAATCCACTACTATCTCTCGTAGAGTGATCAAAGCAACCAAACCATATAACCTTATCCTATTCACTTTCATAAGACTCTTAGTCCTATTATGCATGACAAAATCTGGAAACGCAGGACTTTCCTGCGCGTCCGGACACCGACCTCAAAATTCGCAATTTAGAACACCACTGAGCTCTATAAATCACTTTTACGTCGCCCAGTGGAGGGCAACTGTGAATACTCGAATTTTGAGGCCTGGAAAGCTGAGTTTTTCAGACTGCAAACAGTCGAGTCGGACCGGATGTCGCCAGAAAACAGTGTCGAAAGTATGCCTTCATGGTACTAGAAACGTCCGGAATATTACGAGGATCACGGAAATGGCCTCGGAAAATTCATCGGAGTCCCGGACGTCCCGAAAAGGCTCCGTAACGAAAAAACTCGCGAAAAGCTGCAGGAATGCATCCCTGGCTGCCCTCCGAAGGCATCCTTGGCCGCCCTCCGAGGGCATCCCTGGCCGCCCTCCGAAGGCATCCCTGGCCGCCCTCAATTGAATTTTGGCCGAGTTTAACCCTATAAATACCCCCCCTAAAACTTCATTTTTCTCCACACCTTGAGCTGTGTTGACAGCCACTCTCTTCTCTCTTTTTGCCTACGGTGATTCTTCATCTCCAGGCAATTCTTTACTGCTTTTTGCATTGCATTGTTGTGATAACTTGCATTTTCATATATAAACACATAAAAAATAAGTCCAAATCAAGCTAAAGCTAAGGAGTGGACACCAATTACCTCAAGTACGTTTCGAAACTCAATCTCTTTGATTTAATTCTCTCCTACCCCTTCTTCTACCATGCATGCATGACATATCGCATTGCATAATCACACTTTTTAGCTACTACGCCACCCTAATCACTTGTTTTGGCCGCCGCGCCACCTAAATCAAATCTTTCGACCACAGCGCCGCTCAAATCACTCTTTTGACTACAACGCCTAAACAAACAAATCTTTCGGCCGCAGCGCCATCCAACATCACTCTTTTGGCCCAAGGCCTAATAAACCTCTTTTTCCCTAGCAGAATACATAAAAATGCACATTTTTTCCAAAAGGCCTAAAAATAAACCTCTCCCAGCGGAAATATCAAAAATTACAATTTTCGACCATGGAAGTCATAAAACTCCTTTTTCGGTCACTAGACCAACAAAATGCATTTTTTACCACGGAAGTCATAAAACTCCCTTTTTGGTCACAACGCCTATAAAATCACATTTTTGATCGCGGAAGTCATAAAACTCCTTTTTCGGCCACTAGGCCTATATTTCACACATTTCGACCATGGACGTCGATAAACTCCATTTCCGACCATAGATGTCGATAAAATCCTTTTGGCCACTAGGCCTACATTTCGACTCGGACGACGATAAACTCCCTTCTTGGCCCCTAGGCCTAAAATTACACTCATAGCATGCATACATGCATACACCCCCTCCATCGCCTTTAAATAGGCAATTCGAACTATATTGACCTTGATCTATCATTCAAACGAGAGTATGTAGGCATATTCGAAATATGACTTCGAATAGCAGATCTCTCCTCTCCCCTTTTCATATGATCTTTTCCAAATCTTCATCCCTGCATTACACACATTTAGGAGAAAGAATGATGGATATGAATGCATGACATAACCTCCGAATCCACCTCGGGTTCGAAGACTAATGCATTGCATTCATTGGGGCGATTAACCTAGAAATAGGTTAATCGCAAAACGGAGTCACTAGGGCTTCTTTTTTAATTTTTCCCCTTTAACAAAATAAATTAAGTGGCGACTCTACACACACACATTTTTCACCCCGAGTGAACATCCCCGGCCAACCGACTTCCCTCACGGATCGGCCTGGCGGCTCGGAAAGGCAGCACCTCCGGTAAGCGTTCACAATGGTCGTTGTGATTATCGTAGCCAGTTTTTGCAGATTTCACGTGAGAAACCTACGGTTTTCTCTATGATTTGACGGAAAGGCCTACTGATCCAATATGTTATAGAAAGACCTACAGGTCTTATACGTTGCAGAATGATCTAGTGTATACTGCATAGTAAAGGTTGATCCTCGGATCTCTTTTGACTGACGATATATTCCGATCTTACAGGTTTGCTGGCCAGCTATGGTTACTGATATGCCGTGAAATTTTGGGGGCAACACTTGGTCGATAAATCACAACTAAAGAAAAAGGAAAGTCATGTCATTGTGCATCTTATGATATTGCTTTGCTTATATATGATTTGAAATGACCTGAAATTATGCAATTTGTTATGTTATGATTAACTGCTTACTTATTGGCTGTTTATTATTTTGGTTAGCACTTGCTGAGTATGCAACTCACCCAAATCACACAATGTGTTTTCAAGTTTGCTGTTTGAGTGAAGTACTAAGACTTCACTAGTTTATGTTCAGGTCGGTACAGCTGAAGCATAGGCCTCTCTCCCTCACACCACGACATCTGTATCTGCTGCATATAGTTTTTGCTTTATGCTATATTTTGTATAGCATAATTATATGTTTTGGTATATGTATATAATTAACATGTTATGTTAATAGAGTATTTAGATAAACAAACTTAAGTATATGTAAATGTGGGTTTGTAATATGTTATGTATGAGATTTGATTTTTGTTTTTGTTATATGTTAAGTTAATGTTTGAAATGGACTTAAGTTAATGTGAGAGTTTAAAATGTTGACGTAAGGTAAAAGATAGGATGTTACAAGATATATATGAATTATAATTATTTTGTAGTTAGGGAAGATTATTTCATTCCATCAAAAACTATTTTATCTTAATTATGTGAATTATTATGTATGAATTATGATTATGACGATTAACTAATTCCTTAGAACTCTTTAATTCTAAATTTTATAATTAACTATTTTAATTTAGATTTTTTTTATTTGAATTAAAATGTATAATTTAATATCCGGTCCTTTTCCTGAACCGATACCGGAACCAACAGGTGCAGGTACCGATTCCAAGTTCTTACGATGCCTGTGTCAAAATATTAAGGCACTAGAAATTAGGTGTCGATACCGGTTCCTACCAAAGAACCGTTACCAAAATCGAACTACGCACCCCTATTAGTAGCTAGTATTAGATTTCATGGAAGACCTTGATAGCAGCAAAATTAGTGGCATGATGAAGAAAAATATCTAACTTTTGCATACGGTGTCTTTTCAGGATCCATGTTAGCTTTCCCGAAAAGTGTTTTGCGAGATGGGCAGCTTTGGAAGGTTCGAGTTCCAAATTCAACTATTTGAAGGGTCAATTTTATATTTTAATTGTTTTAAGAACTTATTTGTTATTTGCGTTATTAGAGTAATTTTTTGTTGGATTTCAAAGTATAGTTTGTTGGCCATTATAAATAGGCTTTTATTACTGTTATATTGGATTATTCAATTGATTATTTTCGATAAGAATTGACTTTTACATTTTTCTAAATTGGTTTATTTGTTTTTCAACTCTTGAATGGAGTCTAAACACTCTTTCCCTTTCATAATTTCTGTTCTGTGCCATTAACAGGTTATTCGTGTTAACCCACTAGTCGACTGTTTAACATTGTGTCCTTAACATTTTATGTTATTTGTGTCGTCAACTCATTTAGGCTCAACTCTCACCCATTTATTTTTCATGTTAACCGTGTCAAATTCGTGTTTCATGAAGCATTTTGCCACAAGATAATAATTTTTGTAGTATTTTCATAATTAAAATGTAGCCTAATCCTAGGTCATATTCTTATTAACAACATATGGTTTGAATGATACCATAGAAATAAAAGGGTATCTTTCATAAAAATTTAATGGAAATTGATAAAGGAAAAGGTATCAACTTTCCTTGGAATATTCCTTAATTCATAAACTAGAGTCTTTGGAAAGATAAAAATATGTAATTCCTTTAATAATACTTTTCTTGTCCTTAGAAGAAAGAAAACAAATTCTTTCCTTAGTTTCATAAGTAACACATACAATGAGACACAATAAATAGTTTGAAGAATTAGTAATTCAGAGCAATAATACCTATAATTTCTCATATTCGTAAGCATCTATTCTATTGTAATAGATTAAAATTTGGGAGGTACAACATTTATTTCATTATGGGAGTCCTTGGTGTTATTGCAAAGCGTTTGGATGCTCTTATTGGGTAATTAATTAAAGCTACTGGTTTTATTTTGTTCTATCAATAAAAACCCATAAACTCAAGTTTATATTGCCAAATGGATTAATAATTACTCATTATTTGATATTAACAAAAATTTTATGTACCATTTCAGGCCTGGAATCATGCTTCTTTTCCCACTGTAAGTAAACTATATTTGTTAATAGTCAAATTTATGTTAAATGAAAAGAAAAAAAATTTAATATATGATGATGAACAGGTATGCATCATTGAGAGCTATTGAAAGCCCTTCAACGTTAGATGATCAACAATGGCTAACATATTGGATAATTTATTCATTCATAACCTTATTTGAATTATCATTTTGGAGAATCCTAGTTTGGTAATCTTCTTATTCTTTGCTTCTTTTTTTTTTTTTTTTCTAAGCTTGTAATTTGAATAAATCCTTACTATTAATTCTTACTCATATGCATATATATATTATATATATATATATATATATATATTATATATATATATATATATATATATATATATATATATATATATATATATATATATATAGGCTTCCATTTTGGGGATACATAAAGTTGGTATTTTGTATGTGGCTTGTGCTACCTATATTCAATGGAGCTGCATATATCTATGAGAATTATGTGAGGAAGTATGTGAAGATCGGCGGCAGAGTGAACGGAAACTATTCCGAAGATCAAAAGAAAATCCTTCAGATGATGAGTCTTGATGCTAGGAAATCAGTCGTCCAATATGTTGAAAATTATGGATGGGATGCTTTTGATAGAGCTGTTAAAGCTGTAAGTAATTTAATTACCATAAAATAATCACATTCATAAGACTGCTATAAGTTAATAACATTTTTATTTGCATTTCAGGCTGAAAAAGAAGCAAAGAGGCACTAAATGAATCATAATTGTAAAATGCAAAAGGCAAATGTAAATTTAATCTACATTATTTTATTTGTGTATACATTTTTTTTAAATCAATTGAAGGAATTTAACTCATCCTTTATCAACATATATCCCGTGAGAATTCAAACTCATAATTAACAACCAAATGCTAGAATAGATCTTTAACCCCAATTTATTTGTGTATATTAGATTGAGTAAATCACAAGCATCTGATAACTTTTACATACACTTATCATTACCCAACTTCTAAAAAGGGGGAAAGAATAAAGAAACTAAAGCCAATGAGCAACATTCTCTCTTTTTTTTTTTTTTTTAAAGAAAACAATGAGTAAAATTCAAAATGCCAAAAGTATGTTTATTAATCACAATTACCCAGAAAAAAAAAGAAACCATGAAAGGGTCATTTACTCATATAACGAGAGGAATAGCTGCTTGGATTGAGACGATCCTTTTTCCACTTTGATTCTAAGCAACAAAAACATTTACATGCCCCGATCTTCCATCTACTTTCATGACCAATACGGTAGTTTATGTCATTCAATCTCATTATAATTTCTCTGAACGTTGGTCTTTTATGTGCTTCAACACTCCAGCATTCCTCTATCAACCTGCACCAACCACCGCAACGATGTCAAAATCTGTTAATAAGGAATATTCAGTTATAATCCCCTTTTTCCAAAATTAAATATTATGGTAATGAAAGGGAGAGGTAAGTGTTTTAGAATATTTTGATTCTTTTTATTGGAAATGAATGGAAAAACTGAGGAAGGATCACATGAGTAATTAATTTCATCAAATGAGGAAGGATCACTAAATAACTTGAACAATTACTGAAACTATTTTCAAACCAACATCCTCCCCAGCCCCACCACCTATAACACAAGCAGTTAAAGGGGAAAAAAGAGAATCTCCAGGACATATATCCAGAAACAAAACAAGAACAAACAACCTTGAAAAAGAGAGCAATCCCCTGAAATTTGGTCTCTTTTACTAAAGTTAAATGAATGCCACAAATCTATGATGTGTATTGGTTTTCCTTCAATCTATTGTCTGAATTTGGTTTCTTTCATTTCAATAGTGAAATATGATCCAACCGTACACAACTAACCATCGGAAATCAAGGACCAAATTTTGGTGTCATAGTTTTCAGAAATAGACAGTCAATGTAAAGTTGTAGAGATTATGAAATATAGTTCAAACTACACCAGTGGTTTCATAATAGAACTCAAAAAACACCCAATCACGTTCTCGTCAAGAAATTTTCGTTCTTATATGTCATAACAGTTTGGGGATTAAGACTACAAGTCAGTGGTTTCATAATAGAACTCAAAAAATACCCAATCATAGTTCTCATCAGAAAAATTCCGCTCTTATATACATTAACGGTTTAGGGATTAACAACAAATGCACAGTTCAGACTTGATCATTAAAAAACACAAGTAACAACATACCAGTAGTATACTTATATAATTGCCCCAATAGAAGTTGAAAAAGTAGAGAAGACAAAGATGGAAAAAAATAAAAGCAGCTCAAGTAATTACCCCTTTAGTCCATGTGAATATCGCTTTAAAGGAGCTCTAAATGGTGACCGTTCATTTGCTGCATATGCTTTAGGAACTTCAATATCTAACCTCTTTGAAAATGGTGGGCAGCCTTCAATCATCTAAAACATAAAAAAAAAAAGCAATAAAGATGTGAATATAAATGCTGAAGAACCTTTACGTTCTACACATACAGAAAAGGAAGACCTTAATATTTCAAAATGCAAGGACCCAAATTGACTAAAAATTCAATGTTTGACCAAAAATCCAAAACTGACCAATCCCACGACACCCCCTCAAATAAATAAATATACAGGCAAGCAAAGGGGTATCAAGCCAACAACAGCGATCAGATAGCCAAAAGAAAAATATCAACTGTCCATAATATGCACAAATACAGATATTTGTAATAATTACGATGACCTTGAAGTAATGTTAAAATTTAAACGAGCAGTTCAATCAACTCAAATTCCACATAGATTACTCTGCAAAACAATGCAATACTTTAAATTATACTTCAGAATCACAATAATATAGTTTTGTTAATAACAATTAAACAGAGCTGGAGGATTTTTTACATGGTACAACTTTATTCTTGAAAGAGAAAAGAACAACGCAGTAAAGGTAATAATGGTCAAATATATACTGTTTAATCATAACACTAGCATCTCTATTTGGCTCCATGATGATAAAACAAAATTGGTGACATAAGTAGGTAAAAGTCCCATCGCTATTAAAGGTGCTGCGAAATTTTAGTCCAAACATAAGATGATTTCTGGAGCCACCATGCTCCTTTAAGTGACCAGAGATTAAGTCAAAACGATGGCTAAATGCAGGTTTTTGCAGAAAAAGGGTTTCAAGCGCTTAATGGCTACAGAGCCAGCTCCCAACTTTGTTTCCAGTGAACCAGGATTATTCACAGGAAAAGAAGTGAAGATGCTAAACCTGAAAATCTACATAAGTTAACATGCAAAGGTACACTATTGGCATTTTCTCATCAATGATAAGATCTGAAGTCAAACTACCAACTAGTGTAAAACAATCTTGGTGACAACTTATGGAGCATAGCACAAGAAGTTGTATATACAAAAACCCATGCACAAGACCCTGTAATATATGTCCCTGTAGATCCTAAGACCCTTACCCTTTGGCAGAATAAAAAAATGAGGTTTTAATTCCTGAATTAAAAGCAAAGAAGTTAGTTGTGAGTAAATACTTAATGCACAGACATGCTCATTTTTTGCCCGAGGCTAAGACCATTGTTTAAACCAATAAGTGATTCCAGTAGAAAACCCTATTGTCTACAGTATGCTAATATATATATTACAATAATGTTGCAGTACACAGCTACTTTCAGTGGGAAGAAACTAAAAATAGAATCATAGACACGACATGAGAGAGAGAGAGAGAAAAAGTGGATACCTCTTGTAATATTAAAGCAAACGAAAATACATCCACTTTAGTGTCATATTCTTCATTTCTGTACACCTCTGGAGCCACATATCGCCCTACCAAAATAAGAGATTTCACGTTTGAACTATTTTTTCATGTTTTCAAACACTATTAACAAATTGGGTTTGCATACTGCAGAGGCCATTGTACATTAAATTCCCAGAAAGCTTTTACAGAATATAATAAAGACATGCTGTGGGTATTTTATGCTGCCACCTGCTAGGCTAATGAATACACCATGAATATTATGATAACTAAATTGACTTCTACAACTTTTACCTATCAACTTTTTAAAAGACTGTACACAGATTACCACCACCAACAATTGACAGCAATATTTTGCCCAATGCAGAAAACTTACAAGACGTGTCTTGAGATGGTAAGTCTTCCTTGACTGTTTTGGCAACCTTAAGAAGCTTGCTGACTCCAAAATCTGCAACTTTCAGATGCCCTGAATCATCCCGCAATATGTTTCTGTTGTCTTACTCATCACATATAAGAAACTTTCAAACAAGTTTATTTAGACAATAAGGAATTTAATGGAAACATCAAGCCAAACAATTCTTGGTTGCAATAAAGTAAAACATACGAAGGCTCAAGATCTCGATGAATTATTGCCTCAGGTTTGTGCTCATGCAAGTAGTTCATTCCCCTGCACAACATATTAGAATATTAGTTCACTTCCCTACATGAAATATTAGAATAAGTCGTACATACAAGTATACCACAGTTGAAAAATATTATTTGAATAAATAAACATGCAATGGCCACCTTGCACCAAGGTATTTTAGTGAAAGGTGCACATGTGACGCGTCAGGACATGAGCATTTTTATTAGAATGTTAGAATATTAGTTCACTTCCCTACATGAACTGCCAGAATAAGTTGTGCACACAAATATACAACAGTTGAAAAATATTATTTGAAATAAACAAACATGCAATGTCCACCTTGCACCAAGGTATTTTAGTGAAAGGTGCACACATGACATGTCAGGACATGAGCCTTTTTATTAGAATGTGAACAGAAATTGTAATATTTCAATTCACTAGCAGTGATTGAAAGCAAAAACAAAAAGAAAAGAGAAATCAGTATTAAAAGGTGATGGTCGTTAAGCATGATTCAACAGTTATGCATGCAGTAGGCAAGAAAAGAAAACCATGAACACACAAGATCATTTATAGCAAATTACAATTCTATATTTAAGCTGAATCATGCCACAAAGACAAATTAAAATAGTAGAAGTGATGTGTTCACAAGAGCAAAGGTAAATTGGCAAATGAAGGTATACATAGTTCAGAATAACATAAAAGATACCAGGCAGATACAGAATCCCTGCGTTCATAGTAATTTGTGGAAAAGCTATACTAATCCTCAGCAACACTTTCACGTAAAAAAATAAAATAAAATAAAATAGTCCATTCCTCCTCATTGGAGTCAAAGCCTCAGAAATCCTTTTCCTCATTGATTTTCAAATTCAGATCAGATAAACTTAAGATTACACTAAGATATTTACCTTCTACAAGTTCATTACTCTACTAATTCTAGTTTCCATCTTACTATAAATTGAAATGTTACGATCTTATAACTGGAAATCAACTAATGTTTCCACGGTAGAACATAAATATTAGAATTTGCAGATTCTACCTTCCAGGCCATGTTATCTCAAAAAGAGAAAAAAAATTTCACATCGTTAGAGATCATTTCTTCAAGTGCATGGGAAAGAGGATAACCAACCACTATTTACAAGGATACAATAATTGATAAATGTATCAAAAAAAAAAAAAAAGAACAAACATCTAAAATATGAATAGGGAAGAAATTTTTATACACGCCAACGGGTTGGATACTGGTATTAAAGTAATATCCCAATGGATTTGTAATGGATAAGAGGAAGGAGAGCTGAACAATTTTATTTATCCTTCATATCTAGACATTTATCCCACATTAACATACTCACATAAACAAGTACTAAGTTATTTCAAACAAAAATAAAAAATATTTTTTTAAAGAAAAAAGGCAACGAAAAAGATAAAAAAAAAATCAAAACCAAGTAAATCCTTATGTGAATGCGTCAGATCCTATTAAACCTGACCAAAAACTACATTTGGCGATCCTTAAGTATAATCACCCGTACTCCTTTGAAAAAAAACATAATCACTCACCCGTTAACATTAGAACCATATCAGAACAAGCGCATACTTATAATTAGCTTGTAATAAATCTCTGAAATACTGTAAATATCATTACTGACCTAGCAATGTCAAGAGCAAACTTTACAGCAACTTTTGGCTTTAATGAACCTTTTTGCTTCAAATAAGCACAAAGATCTCCCTAGAAAGGATCATAAAATAAAATATGAATTTCCAAAAGTAAATCACCTCACAGAAAATTGTTAGGATACAATAAACCATGTACAAAAACCAAAAAAGTCAGCATTTTGCACCTACTCCCAAGCAGTAACAGAGTACAAGAAAATAAAGAACTGCCTCAGGGCCTATCTCATTTCAGATTTCCTTGAGTAAAAGGCATGTCAGGATACAAGAAAGTTAACAGAACAACATTATTAAGTAAAAGTTCTCTTCATCCATTTTTTGCTGGTGACAAACTTATACTATTGTACATGATATCAAAAATGTTGGTGATAGAAAACATTCCATTCCAATAGAAAGAAAGGACTTCGACTAGCTAGAACAAACTTGACAGTAGACATACGTGATATCACTCTGGGACAATTTTCAGGTAGGCAATTTAAATTTTTTTTTTTTCATTATATGAAAACCTTTTTAAGTACGAGACTCAAACACCATGCATAACCTACTAGGACTTAATTTCCCATACACATCTAACATAATTAATGTTTCCTACAGACCATTAGGCCCCAAAATAAGAACAATATAAAGTAGATTCAATATATCTGGAAGCACAAAGACAACCCTTCCAGTAAATGGGAGGCTAAAACTGCAAACTTGAGGACAAGTAGTTTCTTTACTGAAATAAACCAATGTGTAGTGTGTCTACAAAGACTAGAAAGTAGGAAGCACCTATAATGTTATCTTAGTAGTCCTTAAATTTCATTTTACTTAGCACTTTATTACTCAAATGTTGGCATCAAACAACAAGATAATTAATTGATAACTTTTGATAAAAATAATTAAAGGGCAGTATATAAGATGTATAGGAATGTATCTTGCGTAATAGAAGATAATGCAACTACCAATCACAATGCAGTGAGAACAAAGAAGATGCCTTAAGAACCGGATGCTTCTCCCATGAATAGGACGATGGATTTTAAGTTGTTTTAACAGTTGAGTGTGAGAGATCCACTACTGCAAGCCCAAGACCATTTTTAGTATAATCTAGGAAAGGGGAAAAGGTGACAGCTAGGACACATGAAAAAGAATTATCTAGGGACACATAATGAGAAGTTAGTTAGAGTCTTATATATATTGTGTAAAAAAGGAGAGAGAGGGCATCTTTTGTTTATCATTGTATTGGGAAGATTTGTTAATCTGTTAGGGCATAGCCTGAGGGGTTCTTTACAGCCTTCTTCTTCCTTATCTTCTTTTTCCTATTAGCTATTATCTTCTTTGTTATTTCATCTCTGTAACTAAGGAGAATATCCTATTGAATTTAATACAAAAATTTATCGGGGATCACCCTGGTTTTCTTTCTCAAATTTTTCCTTTGATTTCTTCACTGTTCTATTAGAGTGCTTTTTGAACACAGGAAAACTTGCCAAATTCACAACTTTGAATCTGTGTCCCTGGTAATTTGAATTTATGGATTAATTTTGAAATCAGCAATCACTAAGGTTTGCCAACTTGAATTCCACATCATAGAGATGGAGCACAGTCTTATGCTAGCAATCGCGTACTATAGCTGACCATCATTCATACAAATCAAATCAAATTTATCTATCAATCTGAAATAAAGGATAACCTTAGGTAAATATTCTGTGACAATCATCATAGGACTGCTTTGTGTTACAGCTCCCAGGAATTGAACAACATTTGGATGACGAAGTTTCTGAAGTAATGCAAGCTCATCCCTAAAAGCCTTGCTGAAGATGAAAAAGACATATGACATTACAAATGTAAAGACAAGTTCAAAAAGGAAAATTAGAAAGAAGAAAAAACATAGATCAACTCACACTCTATCCTCATCTGTAAAGACTTCCTCTCCAAGAGTTTTAACAGCAACTTGAATTCCACGCCATGATGCACTCCGAAATGTGCCCTATAAAGTTTTCCAAAAAGGATAAAAGAGCAGAAAAGTTAATGCTCTGTTAGAAACAAGTCATACTGCAGCCAAAATCTACATTTTTCTTTTGCATTAGTGGAACAATCTGATAAAAAACAAATTTCTGATAAAAAATAAACATGAGGCACACAAGGTTGGGTAAGTAAGCCTCCACACAAAGCAAGGGCTTTGAGACACATTCTTTGAAATTTGAAAGAGAAGATTATACAATATTTTAATTTAACCATGGCAATAAACAAATGTAATAGCAACACCAGTTGCAACAATAAAAAATTATGTGCAAAAGCAACCAAAATTTGAAAAATAAAATATCAAATTACAAAGATCACAGTTTGGTCTACTGTGCAATAAAATGGGAAGAATCATATATCAAATGACAAATTCCAATTCTATCCGTAAGCTACATAATTTACTATAATAAAGAAGTTGCACAAAAAATTGTAAAGTAGACTTTAAATGCCAATAAGCATAGTACTGCAAGCAGAGAAGAAACAACTACAAACCCAAAATCATATTCCAAACATAACCTATAAATTAACAATAATCATGTCAATAAATGGATCAACTTCCTCCTTTCCCCAAATTAAAGTTTTCAATGTCTAATTCCTCATCAGTCTTAGATTTCTTCCTCAGTTGTAAATCCAAATGGAGAAAACACAAAAGCATTAAAGTTCGTCACCCTTGCACAGCTGAGTTGTGATAGGAATATAGTTAATGGCCCATGACCGTTACTAGTTTATTCTAGAAGAGATGAGTCAGCTAAAAAGGTGAATATTGGGGAGCAAGAAAAGGGAGATACACATCAGCAGAATTAGTCATAGGATAGCCTACATATATTGTAAAGTAGCTGTATACGGATATCAAATTCTCTTTTTTGTTTTTTAGCAGAACCTTCTGCACGGGCATAGCCTGGGGGCTGAATTGTTTCAATCATCTCTATCCTCTTTCCTTATCTTCTTCTTCTTCTTATTTCTGCTGTAGTTCAACTTATCAAATTATTAATGAAATATTAGCTCTCCATCTATATTTTCTTCCTCTCTTGTCTCAAACTCTACTAGTTAATTATTGCAATAGTTGTTGTGATGTTCTAACCTCTAACAAGTTGACTAGTAAATAATCAACATTTACCCTTTCAAGATATTGAATCATGTAATCATTTTATTAACATAGACTAGAATCCAACAGTCTCAAAATTAAATTATAAAGCCATAAAAAATTAAATTTTAAGGCCATAATTTAATAAAAGAATTAAACAATACAGCTAAGACACTTTTAGTGGTTCAATTATGTAGGGAAATAAATCTGATATGGATAAAATTCCATTATTCAGTAAAGAAACAGCAATAGAATACAAGGCAAAAGGAGAATTGTATGTTACCTTTGTTATATCAACACTGGTAGAAAAATCTAGTTCACTAGGATCAATCTCATACTCTGGCACTTCACGAGCATTTTGCACATGCATAGGAGCTATCTAGTTCGACAAAATTATGCAAATAATAAGCAAACATAAAGCCATGCAAAAAACATGAAGTACAGCAAAAAAAAGATTAACAGAAACAAATGAATGTATAATTGTAACTAGAACTTAAGAATAAAGCAAAGATTACATGACGCAGTACCACATACCGGAAGTTTAGCACCATGCTTCTCGAGAAGTTTAATCACATCATGATTTTTGTAATAAATAGCATCGGCAAGAGGCTGAATACCAATAAAAGAATGAATGACAGTTGAATTAAAGTAATATTATATTACATGAATGTAATCCCAATACAAAGGCAACAAAGGGACATAACCAAAACTCAAAAATCCAGTGTACTTTTATTCACAACAAAGACTAGTAGTGTTGCATTTGACATACATTTGCAAGCTCCTGAACTTCCTACACTTTTCAGTAGCTAAAAATTTTCCGATCCGTATAATCCCTAACAAATTCAGCCAAACTGCCAGCCAAAGCATTAAATTCACCCCTTGAGTTTACAATTGACCTATATTTAAACTTATAAAGTTGCATCCATTAGAAATTCAACTAGCAAAATCATTCTAGTGAACCCTTCAACTTAAAATATTAAACTGACAAAAATCTTACTGACAAATTGAGAATTATATGATTAAACACACACATGTATAGCCGAAAACTTGCTAATAAGTGTTTAGATAACATTAAATAACAAACAATAGTGATTTTCAGAAAATTACAGAGCTTCCCCAGCGGTCCTCGGTGTCAACGGCAGCTCCTCTATCCAGCAATAGCTGAACGACGTCGGAAAATCCCTGACAAGCGGCCACATGCAAAGCGGTCCGTCCATCGATATCTTTGAAATTAACATCGGTTCCTGAGTCCAAGAGCTCCTTAATACCCTCCATGTCTCCTTCATTCGCTAGGTACATTAACCGAATCCTTGAGTCTATAATCGCCTGTTCTTCTTCCTTCTCTGCCGCCATAGAAGGCAAAGCATCTCTTTCTGGCTTCAGGGAGGACTGCTTGCCGAGTGTGAACCTAGGCTTTGATTCTGGCTTTGGAAAATCCATATCCATGGCACAGAGTGAATGAATTGAAGTTCAGTGTGAAGTGGGAGAAAAATTTAGGAGTCCGTTGCTGTTTTTTACTTTACGTTATTTACAGTAGAAGTGTAGAACTACAGGTTGCAAGTCGCGTTCAGGGTGGGTCATTGACGGGTCGACCCGTTTAGTCTCATCCGATTTTTATAAACGGGTTTTCATGTTTGAGATTTTTTTCTTTTTCTTTTTTCTTAACTTTTTTCCCTTTTCCCCTTATTTTCACTCCCGTAAACTCCTTAAAGAAAAATGCATTTCTGTACTAAAATATATTTTAATTTAATACCAGAATTTTTCCCATAGGACCACCTCTTTTCTCTTTACCTCGTCTTTTTCACTTAACCCTACTATTTTATCACTTCTTATAATTAAAATCAAAATTAAAATTTTTTGAAATGGTATGTTATTATTTCTTAGGATAATTTAAAAAAATTGTCTCCATTAACTTCACCTATTAATATATTCTCGTTATTTATGTTATAATAGTTTAATAAAATAATAAATTCTAGTTTGAGTACAAATTATTAAATAATTTTAAAATATTATTAATTATACATAATTACATTTTTAGATTTTTTTAAAAATAAATATCAAAATAGATTTGTTTATTCATATTTTTCATTTTAAAAATTCATAAGTCAATTTTATAATCTTTATTTAATTATAGTTTTTAATTATATGAATATTTTATTTTATAATAATGTTGACTACAAGATTACTTTATTGCACACTTTAATTTTTTTATATTCTGATTATTTTATGTCACTGTGAGTTTGATTAAATTTTAAAAATATTATTAATTATATAAATATAATTAAATTTTACATTTTATTGTTAAAAATACAATTTTTTAAAATAATTATTTATTTATATATTTATTTTCATTTTAAAAATTTGTTAGTTAATTTTATAATTTTTATTTTAATTAAATTATTAATTATATGAATATTTTATTTTATAATAATTTTAACTATAAAATTAATTAATACTTTTGTGATTGTTAATAACTAAAATAATATTTTATATAAGTTATTAACTAATACTAATTAATTAGATAAATAATTAAAATATATATCATATAAATTAATTAATTTAATATTTTTGTAAAAATATTACGCTATTCTTTTCTTTCTCTTTTCCTCTGTTTCTACTTCTAGTTTTTGCCTTCAGTTTTCTCTCTCTCGTTGTTGCTTTATGTCTGTTTTCTCACCTTCAGAACACTATTTCCAACATCAAACTCAAATATTTGTTTTTTTCTCTTTTCACTTTCCACCTCATTCTTCTTTTCCTCTTTTTTTTTTCTCTTTTTATCTCTTCTTTTCCTCTTCTTATCTCTTCTTTTGCCTGAGTATAAAAGATCTCACAAAGCTGTCATCCGTAAAGTGGCCTCCATAATTAGGCTAGTTTGTTAGTATGCCTTGAAGGTAATTCTCATTCCTTTTTATCTGTTCATTGCTTATTTTGAAATGATCTAACTTTGGTCTTAACATGATTCATTCACAAATCTCTGCACTCGTAACCATGGAGTCGGAGTGCTAAACCTCTTTTCAAGCAAGATGCTACTGAGGCACACACCAAAAGGGCCTTCCTTCAAATGGAGAATAAGGGGGCTGGAGAAGCTATAGGAGGAATATAGGTCCTTGGCTGCTGAGAATGAGAGGTCTCGAGAGTAACTGCTCAAGGCATTAGATGAGACAAAGAAATCAAAGGAAGCTCCCGCTAATGCCGAAAGTCGTCTAGTCAAGGTAGAGGGTAGCAAAACATCTGAACTGTAGAAGGGAATTGAGAAGTATGTTGGCATATTCATAAGTACATTATTTACACATTTAATGAGATTTATCTACTGAGTAACGGATGCTTCGAAAAGCCAATCATGGATTTGGGATTGTAATCCCATGAATAATAAATGTTATATGATCCACTTTTCGATGGCTTCATTAGTAGTTCTCCGAGCCCGAATAGGGAATCTAAACTCCTTCTACTCCTTAGGAATGATGGTTCAAAAATAGAAGTCATTGCTTTTTGGGTGTCAACAACAAAGCTCGATCCTTATGCAAAGATTCCAATAAGACGTCTTTGTTAGCTGAGGCCCAAAGAGGAAGTCAGTTACCAAAGATGAGGCAACAACAATCAAGGAGAGGCTCAATAATAAGAAGAATTGATGTAGTAGTCCATTCCTGTATGTGAACAGAGATAGAAATCATTGTACCTTCCCGGTTGTGGGATATGATTGTATCCGATTTTGTTTTGTAATAGTTGAAGTGATTTTGTACCTATAATATTTCATTAGTTATTAATTGAAAATGCTCCTTACTCATTTATCCCTTGGATTTTTGCCATTTTTACTTTAGTCATTTTTCTTTCACGACTTGATTACTTGTTTGTATTCTCACTCATTTTTATTAGGTCGATTGATTCTAATTTGTTAAATTGATTGATCATTTCTAATCATTTTTCATCATCCATTTTTGGATGCAACTTATTTTGTCAATAATTGAGATACAAACTCTGTCCGTTTGGGGAGATTAGGATTACGAACCTTAAGGCTTAGTGACAAGTGATTCTGTCAGTGATCATCGACATTTCCTTTTTAGAATTTTATTTTTCTTTTCTTTTCTAGATTGGGGAGTTTTCGCCCTTGCTATCCAACTATGAAGTCAATTTTTATGTTACAAAGTTAAAATACCTCTACTTGAGGTCTTTTAAATTTTAAATCTTTAATCACGATTTGACCAATTATTCAATTGGGTTTCTTTTGAATTTGATTAATTTTTAGTTGATGACTTTTGAAGGCCGACTTATAGGCTTTAGTGTTTTCCTTTTAAGGATTTGATTCACGTTACTTATGAAATAAAGTCATCTTCATTATTTGGCAATTCTAGACTTTGTTAAGTCGATTAACTGTCGTGTCATTGATTTATATAAACTGGAGCCATGAACTATGAGTTTCATTGGAGTTTTATTACTTGTTGATTTGGTGTCATGATGAGCCATTTGAGTGGTGGATCACTTCATACGGATCGAGGTGAAGTATAGAGTTTTTAACCACTCTTTTAAAGTTAAAGCTGAAAATTCAGACATCTAGCAACTCGGCATCATAGAGATCCATCTGAGTGGCGAATCGTTTTGCAGACCGAGGTCGTGAATCATGAGACTCATCGACAAAGTCTTTCAAGGCATGAGTTGAATACTAAAATTTTGGCATATCTTTTGTATACAATGTTAATTTGGGGACTAAGATAGCTTTTCAGAAATGGAATTCTGAGACGGACAACTTTCAAAAATGCGACAAGAGCTAAAGTCTTGTTACAAAGTTTATAGGTTAAATTCCTTTGTTTAGGGGGTCAAACTAGTAAATTATCTTTGCGAGTGCCTTAGAGCGTACTTTTTTAGGTTGTGAATCATTTTAATTTGTCCTAAAAGTATATCAATATAGTACTAAAAATGTGTCAAAATCATGCCAGTCATGAATATGAGGTTGAAAAAGCCCAAAAAGTTGTGGAAAAGTATGAAAAATAGTTTGAATCGGAAAATTCAAATTGGGTGGCAGATTGTGCACTCGTGCGCCATGCCCTCGCGGAACAGTGCACCAATACCCTTGCCCGCTTATGCCTCGGCCATGCATGCCCATGCGTTGTGTCTCCGGCGTGCCTACGCGTGTCCCTCTTGTGGCAGCGTGCACACTATACTCTGCACTACCTTACGCATCTATACACCAAAACAATATGGATTCATACATCAAAATGCCATTTTTCCCTATAAATAGCTACCTTTCCTTTTAGTTTGGATCGGGGGCTTTTCTTGCTTTCTTTAAGCATTTTGATCAATACAATTGTCGTTACTCTATTAAAACCTTTGAACAATAACAAGACTTAAGTTCAAAACCATTCAAGCTGAAGCTTTAAAGCGGCTGAAGATTATACTAGGTATGCTTTTGAATTCAATTTCAATTTTTCATCTGCACTTTTTTTTGGCACTAAGTGCCCACCTTTCTAATATTTTGCTACTAAGCAGCCGACATTAAATTTTGTCTAAAATCCCTACATCTTCCAAGCCATCGAAGGAGCAAAAATATACAACACATACTCATGCATAATGCATTACTCTTCTTTTTACCTAAATTGGCATTCTGAATTATATCAACCTTAATTTTCGATAAAAATGAGAAATAAGTAGGCATATTTAGGGTTTAACCTCGAATAGTAGGCCAAAAGCCCAAAACTCTTTGTTTTGGTTTCTCTTCTACTCTTTTTTTTTTTTTCTTTTTGGATTGATCATTTGAATAACATTAAACTGATGTTGACAAATTAAGCTAGAATTGAGTCTGAGATGTAACATCCTCTACGTATACTCTTACGTCATAAAACATGCTATATTTTTTTTATCATATTAAATTCTCATTTTTACCTAAGTCCAATTCAACCATTAACATACAAATAACCAAAACATAAACCAAATATCACAGATAATATATTACAAACCGATAACCTATTTATCCCAAAGCTTTATTAACAGAACATATGACAAAAATCTACATGATAAGATGATACAAAAGATGAAATGCGAGAGAGAGA